>JAPMNP010691942.1:0-17175 GCA_029874935.1 Atherina boyeri | reverse complement strand
AGATCAGTCTGGACACTCACACATACATTTCTGCTGCAGCTGATCCATTTTTTCTGGATCCAATCACAAACGGGCTGATCGTCCCCCTTGCACGCTATTGGTGGGTTCAAAACGATGACGTCAGAGAAGCCACGGTAAAGTCGGCCAGCAGCTCGTTGTTTACATTAGTCATGGCAGCCACCAGAGCACAGCTGTCCGTCCACGCCGCTGTCGCTGCTGGTTTAAAAGATTTGAGAGGCAAGTTTTCTTTGGAAACGGAACAGAAACTTGCACTGGAAGAATTCATACAAAAGAAAGTCGTGTTTGCCTTACTATCAGCCAGTTTGTCACCCGGATTGATGGTCGGATTGGTTAGTGCTCTATCCAATTGCGTACAGGGTCATTTGAACTATCCCCGTTGGTCACGCCTCTTGTGCAGTCAAAAATACATGGCAGAGGTCCCAGACTACGTACATGCAATGAACTTTGTCTGGCGAAAGCCAGACTATGTCATTTCAGACAAGAGGCAGGAAAATATAGCCTGGTTTTCGCAAGACTGCCATGTAATTTCTACTGGCGTGATAGTTTCTAAGAGGCGTGATCAACGGGCATAGTTCAAATGACTCTGTACGCAATTGGATAGTCATCTGACGTCATTGTTTTGAACCCACCAATAGCAAGTCGGATAAGCCTGTTTGTGATTGGCTCCAGAAAAACTGGATCGGCTGCAGCAAAAAAGAATGTGAAAGTTTCCAGACTGATTTACTGGGCGGAAAAAAAACGCCACCAGATCAGGCTGGCGAAAACCAGGCTAAGGAAAATAGGCCTTAATGAAGAAGTTAAAAAGCTAATTTTAGCTTGAAATTAATTTTAGAAATCCTTAATGTGCAGAACAGTTTTTAAAAATATATGTTTGAAATAAAAAAAATAAATCAAGACAGATTTCCTTCATCTAGATGGAAGAACCTTACAAAAAAACAACACCAATGAACCACTGGACCACTCAGGCTTTTATGATCCCAATGTGAGACACCATCACTCACTAAAAGGCATACAACAACCCACAGGGAGTTTGCCATACTGTGCCATTCTTGCACTTTAAGGCGCCAAACCTTCTTATAAGATGATGTGTGGGTGTGTGGAAGGAATGGTCACAAAAACACCATCTACTTGTTTTTGCTTTGTCATTGTTAAGCATTCATAGAAACTAATTCATCCAAGATGAGGAAAGCTGGAAAGGGTCTGAAAACTTTCCATATTCACAATGCATGAGTGTGCAGCTTCACGTGTACTGCTTGCAATGACATTTATATCTCTGCAAGTATTTCTGTCAATATATATGCCCATGCTTGTATGTGTCCATGCTGGCATGTCGCAGTGTGGTGCAGACCAATTAAAACGGGGAGATTGATGACCAGGGGCCCCGAGCAGCACTAGCAGCAGCAGCAGCAGCGGCAGCAGACAGCTGCTTCCTGCAGACAACAGGAAATGAGATGGCCTTGTTTAGCTGACGCTGCCAACACCAACACCACAGAGCCTCAAAGACAAATCACCACCTTACAGCCGCTATTGGCCTGCTCCTCCATCTTGCCACAGCATGCTCCCCACCTTCCATCTCTTTATCTCCCACTAATTCTATTGCAGACTGTGTCTCTCATTAGTCTTTGCTAGGGTAGAGTAATGTAGTCAAGGTGCATTCAGTTAATGCAGTGCAGATGCTAAATATAGATGTACACAAACTGAAACTTCCTCTAGTCTTTGATTCAAAACTGCAAACCAAATCTGCAAGTCAACAATAACTTGGCATTCAGTTTGATGTCATTAAAGGGTATGTGAGTGATATGACTTATCAGGAATGTTCAATTTCAGTCCTCATGGGCCACTATTTTTTATATCACCCTACTCCTACAAATTAAAACTAAATAGATCTCCCCAACAGCTATATATGTATATGTATATGTATATGTATAGGTCAAAACTTATCTTATAGTACATTAAAGGCAGAGAATTCTTTTTTTTGTTACACATTTAGGCCTACAGTACATTTGACTTAATCTGTGCCCAAAAAGAGAGAGAAATGAGAAAAGTTGATGTTTTACGTAGGGAATGTTCTGTAAAAAAGTTCAAACATTCTGTGCAAAGTAGCCTACTGACCACAATGTTGTTAAAGGTAAATAAAGCTCAATCAAACTGTAGTTGCATCGACTGTGGACACATTTGTATGTATCCACGTGGTCACCCTAAATATGGCAAGACCAAACAGCAGATAAACACAGATGCTTTAAAGAACTACTACTAGTTGATGGGTGATGATTTGGGTTTGTTATGCAGCCACAATACTTGGGCACAAAATAGTCTTGAATAAACTCTGAGGCCATTTGTCCATCAGCTAGGGCTGGATGATCTATCGTTTTCAGATCGAAATTGCAATTCCAGACTACGTGATCAGGTGTTTCATTGTGCAGAGACGTGGTGCTGTAGCAATGAGTTTTGTTTCAGCATCAGCTGGTCTGAGACGCAGCGGGACGGGGCTACAGAAAAAAGACAGCTGGGAGAAACTGTTGGTTCAGCGGAAAGTGTTTTTGCTACAAGTTTTAGCAATAAATGCTACACAGCTCTTCTAGTTCCAGCAGAGTCTGGTGTCTGCTTCACCACTGCTGGGTAAATGAAGCAAGTTAAACCCGAAGCTGCAGCTTCATTCAGGACGAATCACCTAAACTCAGCCTCCAGACCTCGGTTTAGAGACGGAAGCATGAAAGTTTCGGAAAATGTTTCTGTCAGTTTTTACTGATAGTGGAGGCCATAGACCAGAGCAGCACAGTAACTAAACCCTCACAGAAATTAAACTTTGCTGCTGACCATAGAGGGGAGCAAAGTAGGCAACGATAGCAGAGCCGGAAATGCAGAAGTTTCGGATCGGGACTTGGCACGTTTCATATCATTATTAGAGTCAAACATTACTGTACACTGTAAATATGGCATTGAACATTGATTTGAAGAAAAACGTGACTCAAATCGAAATCGCAATATCTGTCAGAAAAATCACAATCTGATTTTTTCCTAAAATTGTTCAGCCCTACCAACCAGCTAATGCTACAGTAGACCCAAACTGGTTTGTGCAACAAAAAACAGCCACTTTACAAGAAAATGGCTGAAAATGAAAGCAAGACTGTAAAGATAAGTGGGACAAAATCCTTCCACAATAGGTGAAAGACTGATGACATCCATTTCTGTGAAATACCCAGTAGCATGTTGTGGTCATATTCAAGTAATTTCAAGACAAGATTATTGTCCTGATATATAAAACAGTAGAACTGAGATACAGTTTAATTTCTTTTTCATATGACTGCATATGTTGCTCAGAAAGAAGTAATCTAATCTTATGGTCTAATTATGTTGTACTTTTCCCTCACACACGGCTGTTTGCTGTTAATTGCACAAAAAACAAAGTGCTCCCAACCACTAAGAGTCATAATGCTTTAAGACCTGTGCAACACTTGAACAAAGCCCTGTTATTTAATAGCAATACTTCTGTAAACCTCCCCCAGGGAACATGGATCCCATCTCCCATTCATTTTTAATAGCAGATAACAGTTGCAATTTTTGGTTGTGTTCTTCATTTAACATCCTGTGAAAAGAGGAGGGCTGTGGGCAAAAGTGAAAGGTTCAGCTCTGGCGCAAACTACGTTGAGCCATTAAGAGCAGTGAGAGGCAAATATGCCTGAATATCACAATGGGAGGCTGCTGAGCCTAAATTACTGCTTTTGTGCTCACTGTACAATGTAAGTCAATACAGCCAGAGAAGCAGGTGATGGCTCTGTTCATGACTACGGTGCGTGGGTGTATGGCCCCCTTTAAATACTTATTTTCTTGATAACGACCGCATATTGCTTATGGGGACACACATAATTCTCGTCAGACCGAAAGGTGCAAAGAAAAACTGCATCAAGCCTGATTGTAACTCTGCACAGTGCTTAAGTATTCTAAAGTGATCCCCCCTGCTTCTAAAACAATTCTGAGTAACAAGCAAGATGTAAGTGGGCTCCCACTGGGGAAAGGGGCTGCTTTATTAAAGTAAGCTAAAAAAACAAAACAACAAACAAAAATCACAATGCTGATGAAGCATACTTCAAAATAAAGAGATTCACCTTGTTACTTACACAGATTCCATGACGAGTGCATCAATTTAGCCGTTTGGTGTCAAAGCAGATATTTTGCTCTATGAAATGTAGTTTCTAACGTCTCAGTTTGAGCTAAAGATGAAGAACATCAGGTCAAAGCAGGAAAAAGGAAAGAGAGGTTGCACTTATCTAAGATACTGGGATTCAGGAGTCCGGATTTTGCACCAAA
Source organism: Atherina boyeri (assembly GCA_029874935.1). Classification (NCBI taxonomy): domain Eukaryota; kingdom Metazoa; phylum Chordata; class Actinopteri; order Atheriniformes; family Atherinidae; genus Atherina; species Atherina boyeri. Next base: position 12,846 of record JAPMNP010691942.1, on the reverse strand, counting down.
GGCAGCAAGAAAACTAAAGAATTCTCAATGTTTTTGCAAAAACAGAAATGGGTCAGGTTTATCCCAGAAAGTCATTCATTCACAGGTTCTGCCACTAGAGAGAAAGTCATCACACAAGTGTAACATTTAAAAGACAAAAAGGGCAACAAAAAAAGGAAAACTGAACACATTTCTTCTCACCTTCACAAACACTTACACATGCATACACAAAAAACGACAATCTTTTCTAATCATAGCTGATGGGGAGGGTTATAAACCTCCGAGCCACAAAAGGACACTCATGGTTGAGTGAATGACTCAGCAAGCTTGAAATGGCAACTATTCCTGGGAGAGGTACGTGTTAAGGCACTTTTCAATTCGCCTGAAAAGTACTGAGAAAAACACTTAACCTGGACACAACACACAAAGGGCTGGCGGCAAGGATTGACATGAGTCTATTTTGGCCCAAAGGGGAGAGTGAGTGGAAAGTTGCCCTGAAGAAAGTAGGAAAGTTGAGGTCAAAAAGACTGCTGAGAGGAAACAGCAAGTGTTTTAATATATTCTCAAAGGTACAGTGGCCATAGGTGGAGAAAAAGCCATTCTGCAGAGTTATATATAAAACAGCTTCAACAATAACAGAAAGAACAGTCTCATATTACATTCCCATGTTGGTGCATCTTTGTGTTATATATTCATTTTCTACCAGTCCAGTATACTAACTCTGCTTAGTTGATCATTGACATCTCAGGGTTGATGAATTCTATCAGCCTGCAGCTAGGTGAGCTGCTTCATATTACATTTTCCTTCTGATTAAAAAAGAAAAGCACACTTTATATTTATCACCTCATCTCCTTACTATATGCCCTTATCTCCTCCTCTCTATCTGCCACCCTTCATTTCACTCCTTTATCCTCTTTTCCTGCTGTCATCTCAGGTCTCTTATCCCCTGTAACACTTCAGATTCTTACTTTTCCCTCATCTTTCTCTCTTACCCTCTCATCTTCAATTCCCTTGGCTCTTTCTATTTTTACTTCTACTTTGCTGTTATCTCTCTGTGGCACAATTTCAATATACCCCCACCCAAACACAACTCTTGTGTCTCTCTCTTACTCTTCAATTCCATTTAGACCTTTATGTAAGCGTAGGACCTTCCATCCTGTGACGTCCAGGTAGTAAATTGAAATGGTTCTTGGAGCTCCATTGAAGCTTGATTGAATTTAAAAAGAGAAAGTGCCATAAAGAGAACTACTGGGGAGAGGTCTATAATACACTGTAAGGCTTCCCAAGCTATGACAGTGTTGACAGGAGGATGGTGGATGGCAGGGAGGGTTGGGCGTGCACGGTAGGTGAGGATGGGAGGGATGAAGATAGTGAAGAGAGAAGTGAGGTCAAACAAAGTAAAAGAAAGGAGTGATATGAGAAAGAAAGATGAAGGGAATTAAAGTGGGATAGAAGGCAGACATGATTGAAAATGTACAAAACCCTTCAATGGCGTGAGAACTAGCCTATTACCAATTGCACCGAAGCAGATAGACAGAAACACAAAAACCCTTACAACCTTGCATCCTTGATAGTGACACCTCACAGAAATGCCTCAATCACGGTTTGCATGGCCTGGAGGGAACAAGGTGACAGGTCTCATATTGGAGACAGCCAACAAAATGCAATTCCAGGAAGTCAGCTCTAGGGCTGTGTGTCTGTCATACCTACAGCTCTGATAACACTCCCACACATCACATTACACTGTCGAAATAGCCACCTCTCAGCGTATAGGGCATTCGCAAAATGAAAAGTGGCAATATGGCAAACTGCACACACCCACGTCAAATGCGGGTGTTTGTGTATACATTACTGCCAGGGGAAATATGTTAGGGGTTAAATTATTCATTGATCCATTCTTAGCCTTTCCAAGCCTGCTTATTGTAGTGTCATGTCTTAGTCTGTGTGTGAGTGTGTGTCCACCTGAAAGGGCTCTCCTGGGAAAAGGGAGAGGCAACCTTGAGCTAGCGCTGACCTTTAACTTTGAGTGTTTCTCTTTAAAAAAGTGACAGGTGTGTGGGCAATGTCTACGAGTGGTGAGTTTTTATGCACATGGCCATATGGGTAAACAGAGTCTGTCTATGAAATATTTTAGGTATCAAGATGACCAAGCGGCGCTGAGGGAGGAGGAGAAAAATGAGGGCAAGCGGGGACAGGAAAGGAGACAAGAGGAGGATCCCTGTTGGATAAATTTCAAAGCAGACCATCAGGTTTTAAATTAATTAGCGAGATAATTAACTATAAATGATATAAATGATTTAATATTATCCATTAAAGCAGCAGATAATTAGACAATTAACTAATAAAAGGATGAAATGAAAGCTGGACTGAATTCTATTGAAATAGTCTTTCTACATTTAATTTAATAAGCATGAACGCTGTGTCGTACCAGTCTGTGATGGAAGTGGCAGCTCACTAATCAGTATCTGATATTGAATTGCTGTGGCAAGAACTGATAAAGAGCACAAGCTTCAGTCACAAGAAGGGTTGGGGTTTAATAAGTGTGTCATTTAATCAAGAGATTAGGTAACTACGTTTGTTTCAAACCAAACCCCTTAAAAATTGTTAGAAAATGCTGCGAGCTGGGGGCGGTGCGTGGTGCAGAGGTACAGAGGCTGTAGTTCCTCGCTTGCAGCCAGTCCAGGTTCGATTCCCAGCCTGGGACCCTTTGCTGCGTGTCATTCCCTGCTCTCTGATCCCTTTCCTGTCAAAGCAACTGTCGTATATGCCACATGCCACTAGAGCCCAAAAAATCCTTTAAAATTTTTTTTTAAAAAATGCTGCGAGCTGTGATGATTTTAAAGCAGGTATACCTTCCACAGACATCCAGTGCATGCATTATGGGAATCAGCCACTGTGTGTCAACTGCAAATCAATGGAGCAAATGAAAAGAGAAGTCAAAAATATGTTTTGCTGAAGTGATTGAAGGATTTTTTTTTTTAAGTTAACTTTTGCAAAGTGGTTACTTTTCATAGCTCAGTGTTTTCTGACACACCACAACAACGGCACTTATAATAAGCTGTGTGGGGGGTTTCTGAGATAAGATGTTGCAAGGATTCTTAGAGAAACCTACCTTTCTTCTGTTGCTCAACTGGAGTCCACTACAATCTCAATCACAAGAACTATCTCAAGCTGGTACTGTAAGACGTCGTTTTAATAGTTGAGTTTTTAGCCTGAGGCAGGAGATGCCCGGTGGATCCACTCCTAACTTCAGTGGACTAATTGGATGCCAGAATAGATGAGAGTCCTGACTGAGATTAGTAACTACAGGACCGTAAGGGCTCTACAGTGCTGGATAAGTAATAATATCAGAATTCAGGTTATGAACTGTGGCAAAGTTCAAAGATGGAAAAAATGTTAAAGGTATAGTAGGTAAAACTGTTCAGAAACACTTCTTTTTATATTGGGTAAAATGTTCCTTCCATCCTGAGAGTAATCAATAGATAATGTGTTCAGAAACAGGAAGGAAAAAAATCAGACCTCAGCTGTCCTGTAAAAACTCTGACCAATCCCTGCCATTTGGTGCGAATGGAAAGAACCAATCAGATGCCTTCATGTCTCGTGCCCGAGCCAGAAAGTGAAAGTAAAAGTGCATAGGAAAGAGCAGAGATTTGTACAACACCGGTGTAGGATCAAAATTGGGTCAACCATTGACCGATGGCGGAAGCTTCAAGGGGATTTGGGCTTGGAAAACGATGCACAGCAGCCTTTTTGTGGAGCAGGTAGGAACTTATTTATACTTTTATGGTGCGAGTTGTTGCATAAATAGCTTGTTATGAGTCTGACAATGCTGGTTCATGCTGCTGGTCGGCATTGGAGTGTTAGCTTTTAGCATTTCCTATCACAGGGTTTATTATCAGTCTTGGCAGGCTACTGTTCGAGCCAATCGGAATTCAATCGAGATGTTTCTCCTCCTGTTTACTTTCTCTCTGCTCCGTGCGCTCACTACCTGCACGTCATGTGACTGCAGCGCGTAGCGAAGAGAGGACGTTAGCAGACACCAGAGAAGGGTTGAAGAAAAAAAGCAGCAACTAAAACTTTTAAACATTATAATTCTTGCTAGTGATTCAGCTGTACTGCGCTAGAAAACTTCCCTCTCTGTCTGTCTGTGGCTGCCAGCCCCCAGCTGATCAGAGCAGTGCGCGTGTGGTGACGGTCTAGGCGCGTGGCTTTGGAAGAGCTCTGGAGCAAGGGGGGGAGTTTCTTAGCTGTGTTGTTTTTTAAATTTCTGCCTTTCTCTGGCTCTGAGAAAACATCGTTGAGTATAGCTTTAAGTAAAAGACCCTTAAGGAGCCTTAACCCACAACTATTTGTGTTCTTTAATTCAATTACTGATTTTGATTGAGATGCTAACATGTGTTTAGCCTCTACAAATTAACCTGGAGACTTTGTTTCTTATTTTTGGTGTAACTGAGGGCGTTTTTACAAGAAAAATGCTAATTTTTCCTGTTCACATAGAGCTGGTCTCAGCCCGTACTGGCACTGAGAGTTTTTTTTACATGGCTGACTACACCAAAACAGCAGGTGGTGGATTCTGTAGCTGTCCAAGAAACAAGGAAGTGAGAAGTACCAACGTCATAAAATGAGTGACGCTTAGAATGACAACGAACATTAGAATAACTCGCTGGCAACAATGGAGGCAAGAAGAGCGTTGTTACTCATCATGATGACCCGTTGGAATCAAGATAATGAAGACGATGCCTTGCTCATCCCAAATTCATCACGTTGTTTTGGTCTGTTTACGGTCGCGTGGCGATTCGGTAACTTCTGTTGTCGATGTCGTCACTTCCGTCTGAAGCATGCGTCTATGGTCTTGAGTACGGCCGGGGTCCGGCTTGTGTTCACATGGTTCGCATCCAGTCGCACCAGGTCTCCGATACGACCTCCAAAGAAGGTTTCTTGGCCAAGATTGTGTTCATATGGCATGAAACAAGTGGATTTTTATCAAATAGAGTGCCCGAATACAGACTCGAGTCCCATGTAAAAACATCCTGACTGTTCCTCATTTGTGCCAGTTGTAAGCACTTTAAATACAGGCACTGCCTCTGCTCACTAATTTGCTGGCATGAAATATTGAAAAAAGCAATCTGCTTCAACTAATTAGCATTTGTAGCCTTTGCAGACAACATAAACCAACCCATACTGAAGAGGTTGTAACATGACACCAGGGAAAGTGAAAATCGGAAATTACCACCCTCAACCCCCTTCTTCTCTCTTTAACGAGCCTGTCAGTCATTATTTGTGTCTGCTGTCATCATCATCATCACACAAAATTCAGCGTTACTTCCTACTGCTTACAGTATATGTCGGGAGCAGGAAATATGTACATAAGTGAAAATTTCATAATACAAGCAAAGAAACAGGCATTAAAGTTCATTTAAAGTAACCCACCAAAGAAAGACTGAAATAGTGGGAATACATAGCTGATTGAATCCTGCATAGTTATGGATTTAAAACACAAATACAGAAAATAACAGCTTTTTAAATCCATCCCCCATGGTAAGGATGATATTTCCATATTCCTGTCCAAAGCTTTTATCTAATGTAAGCATTGATTCATTTGATGATGAAAAATTCCCTGTAGTATTTGAAGCCATTGTCTACTGGCTACAAAAAGTATTGTTTTACCGTACAAGATAAGCAGTGCTCATTAAATAGCCTGATCAATGTGTTTTTTTTTAATTAGGGGTGAAGGGCCAGTCTATAGTGCTGGAAAGTGTGACGTCACACCGCAAAAATGTACAGGTACTAGGGGCTGCGGTTGTTTTTAGCAGTTGTTAGCAGGCTTCTACAAGGTAAATGCAGATTAAAAAGAATGACATGGAGTTGTTGTTTAATAGACTGTCATAGCCGTTCACTTGACCATCAGGGGAACCAAAAAGGAGAAATAGGCTATTATCGTATTCCGTCAAAGCCAAAGGGCAACTTCAGGTAGTGAAAGTAGAAGCATATGCAAAAGTGCTAAAAATGCAGTTCCCCCCTCCTCCATTAGGGGGTCCAAAACAAAGCAAATCCCCATAGACTCCCATGTTAAAAAGGCCAACTTCACAGCAGAAATAAACATGTTTACAGCCTGGTACAAACATCCATTTTAGGTTTAATAAGTCAAGTTTACCTTCATGACAACTGTGAGGAGGGTGAATTTTTTTACAACTCATCTATTTAGAATCTTGAAATTGCGCCAAATTAGGGGCGTGTCCTATTGATTGAGAGGTGACAGATGCGGCTGTTAGCGGTAGAGTCCGCTCAGCCACTAATCTGCAGTATTATTCATAGTAGCCTATATATTCTATATCTCTATCTATTTGGTGTTTTTTCTTTAAAAGGTTAGGGTCTTTTGAGGTTTTCCAGTCGCTCCTCATCCTCACAGCACAGGATCTCCCTCTTGCAGCGCTGACAGGTCCACTGCCTCCGTCTCTCCCTTTCCTTTTCACTTCATCAGATGATCTCCGAGTCTGCAGGCCACGAAAAACGATTTCACACGAGGACATTTGCTATTAGCAGTAGCTTGGTACCAAATGCATAGAGGGCATGCTTGGAACCTATCGGTATCAATAAGGAAACAGAAAAATGTATTGTTCTGTACCTCATCACCTGACAGTGTCCTGTCAGGTGATGAGGTATGACATGTTCACAATTGTGACTCTCCGTGGCTTACGTGGTGGTAATAATAACGTGCTTAAACAGGGAGGTGCCAGAGAGCACTACTCGGTTGTTTGCATTCAATTAGCGCACCACTAGATGAGGCTGATTCTTACACACTGGGACTTTAATGAAATAGGCTAAAGAAAAATGTGTTTTCTGAAGTTGATTGAGAGAGGCTGAAACTCTCATCTGGCACTCTTAACATTCAGTTACTGTCAATTTTAAGTTATTAAATCATATCATCACCACTCATTATCCTGAGTCGAGTAAGAGTGGGTTGTATATTTTCAAATGACTCATACTTCATATGTATGAGTCATTAGGTCATAGGTTAGATGCTTTCAAAAAAATATAAAATGGGATTGAGGGGACTTCAAGTTTAACATTTAGATGACCTTTCTGCAATTATTTTTTCATAATTATATCAATTATAAAACTAATGGTTGCAGTCTGGGGTTGTGATAATAACATGAATTTTTCATCTTTCTTACAAGGGGTCAAGGGAGAGCACTAAATGAGTCACTGAGAGAAGAAAGACAGAGGAACAAAGAAGAAGTCTGAGCAGCAAAAAGCTGAGATGAAGAGATTAAATAAAAGAGGTTTAGGGATGAGGAATCACTATAATCAGTGCATAGCCTACAGTTATAAACAGACTGTAGATTTACAAATATAGATTGAAGGACAGAGATGGAAGGAGTTCTGTAGCTGACACTGAGATGACCCAAATGGATCAATGTGATGGTCCAATATCATACTGTGAGCATGTACCCCAAAGCTTTTATATATTGAAAGAAAATGAGATAATGCTCCTTAAAACTGTTAATATGAGCATATATGGTTCAGATCTTGCAGAAATATCATGCAATGAATAATATCAATTTTCTTACTTAGACCATGAGAAGTTTTGCTTTCTTTACAAATGTTAGACAAGCAATGCAACTTTCAGTTAAAACCAAATGTTTAATTTTTAAACCAATCTATTTGATTATCAAGTAAAAATAAGTCTGACCATTTTGTTCATTCTAATTCTCTAAGTATAAATACAGCAGGTGGTTATCTGTGCTTTTTCGCATAATTCAGGCCCAATGGACTTTATATCTTTTGCAAAGAGCTATCTTTTAGTGTAACGAAGGCTTCTGCCAGCCTACATCCTGGAATGCTCTCATTACTGTATCTTGGTGCAGTTGCCAAGGGAGCCAGAGTGATATTCAATACTTCTGTTACACATCCCTCCAACCTCATTTACACTTGACACCTGACATTTGCATAATGGCCTTGCTCCATCTCCCATCTAGTCAGACACAGGGTGGAGGTGAGGCAGTTAATGTGCGTGTGTGCTTATACGCTCACGCTTGTTTGGTTGGGAGAAGGTATGCTTATCAAGACTGTGTTTATATGAAGGTATGCGTGATTTCTCTTGCAGGCTGGGGTTAAATCACTTCCTTCTTAATCTAGCTCATTAAACCTGTGGAGATCTCATAGTGCAACACGGTGGTTGACTTGGGACAATTTGTGGAAATCCGGGCTGAAATGCTAATCACATATGTCGTGACCCTAATCAGACAGAAATAGATATTAGGGGGACGGGAGACTTTAAGATGAACACTTTCTTTGTCTTTTTCAGAATATACAGATTTTACAGCAAAAGTAGCATGTTTAAACAGTTGGTTTTTTTTAAATGCAGGTAGACCCACATAAAAACCTGATTAAAGTCTTTCCCATTGTGTTTAGTAGAGTTGACAACCAGTGCTCTGAGGTAGGAAACTTACTGGTCCAGTCACCTCCACCTTCAAGAGGATAAGACATGATGTCACTACAAGAACATGAAGAAATGGCTTTACAGTTTATCCCACACGCGTTTTGGACCAAAGTTTCTAACAATCGTGACTGTTGCTCCAACAAGATAATTAGGCGTTTGGACAGTGTACATCAGAGCACGACAGAGATTGAGCCTCCAGCTGTGTAGACATCAGGTTGAAAAAACATTTTTAATATTGTTTTTTCTGTCTTTTTTTTATCCCTGAATTGTTACTGCTGGTTTTAAAGCCTCCATGTAATACATTAGTCGACAGAAATGTGTTTCTGTCAAGAAATGTAAGCTGTGTCACAGAGTCCTCAGCGAAGATGAGTGTGTACATCTGGGTGTTACTTTCTACCGATGCCAAACTAAGCTGGAACCGATTAAAATCTACATTATTTGATGTGAGTCTTTGTCAAATTAAACACTTTTCTATTGCATCCAAAAGCCAGATGTTCGCAGGTTCTCGTGATTTTGTTCAGTTTTTTTTTTACCTGCGTGAAAAGGATTATAGAGTGTTAACACAATATTTAGAAGATTCCATAGAAACTCTTAGCTTTTATGAGGAATTAGCCTGAATACAGCAGCAACTCCGCTTTGTCTAGCACACTGTAAAATGTTTAGCATAAAAACAATCCAAACTTATGATGAGATTTCACTTTAGATGCCTTATTTTGTCCACTTTAAATGTCAATCATTTTTGTGCTTTCATTCAAATTAGGTGTAAACAAGATCGTAACATAACTTTGATCTTCTTGGCTAGCTTGTTTAGTTTATCGATGATGATTGGATAATTTAAATGGGCTGCACGGTGGCACGGTGGTTAGCACTGCAGCCTCAAGAGTGGCTGGTTCCAGCTTCGGCTGGGGAAACGCTCAGACAGGGACCTTTCTGTGTGGGGCAAGAAAACAACCCTTTACAGGAATTAACATGAAGAGCAGGTATACTTAGAAGGAGAAGTGGATAAACAGTTACCCAATGGACATATAGTGTGTCCTTGTGTATTTCAATACCATAAATACATCTGCAAAAACCAACTTAAATAACAAATTCAAGCCTTAAATGTTGTTTATATATATGTATACACAAACTAATCTTTAAATAAGACCAGACCTGTCTTACTTCATGTGGACACACAGAGACTTTTTCTTTTATGTTCACTGGGGTGGGTATCAAATTCAAAATAAGCTGGAGGTCTGAACTTCTGTGAACAGGAAAGGGTGTCAAACAGCAGTGTAATCATGGATAATAAACATGTCAAGATACTGTAAGCATTGTTGGTTAAACTATAAATACTGATTCTTGGAATTTCTTCTAAATGCAGTGTAAACAGGTGTGTAAACACTTAAAAAAAATATTGAAAAGTTTCTGTGGTTTTAATTATTGTTTAAACAAAATGATAAGGGATCCTATGATCACCAATCAATTGATTATCCCCAATCATAAACCGATAAACACACTCAGATGCACATACTGTATAGGCCCCTGAAGCTGCAGTTATCTTTGCACACACTTCCACATATTACAGAAAGATTCCTTCTTTTTCATAATTGCCAGTTTGTGAGAAATGTGTGCTTTATATAGGGGCCCCCATGAAAAGAAAAAAACAATATAATCCTCCCCCATCTTACTTCCAACCAGAGAGTTGGTAAGCTAGAGCGGAGTGAAATGTCGTACTTAGCAAATTGCATTTGAAACCAAGGGGGAATAAATACTACAGATAAAGACTGTTCTAATGTGCTCAGATCCATTAGAAATCTCATATTCACACATCGCAGAAATCACATTACAAGATGCCCCTAATGTCATTTCCCAGGGCTTCTCCAACAGAATCTGCTGCAATGGTGAGACACTAACATCAAACATAATGGATTTTATTGTCTTTTCCCTTCTCTCTCCACCTCCCTTCTGTTGTTCATTCCCTTTGTAGAGTATGTTCTAGTATACCCCCCACCTCCAATCTTTACTGTTGTGGATGTGAGCTTTGTTTGGATGGATGTAATAAATTTTGACAGTTTTAACAATGACGGCACTCACAGAAGGAATTACCCTGAACATATAACACCTCTTTACATCTTGTCGCCCCTTGAGGAGAGCATGGCTTTACAACGTTGTTACACTTCATTTTAAAAGTGTTTCTATTCCTTCATTTCCTGCTTTGCTTTCCTAAAATACAAAGTAGAGATGCTATGTGTAGTTAAAACTGGTCTGGATCATTCTTAAAGCAAAAATGACGATGAACACGGATCTTCATCTGGGAAGAGAAGAAACAGTTGGACTGGCATGTATTTAAATTCTCCACTTTTAACTACAGGTGAGGTAAAAACAGAAAAAGCCAAGAACAGGAGAGGGTATGAAGACTCAAACAGTCTATCTGTTCGGTTTTTCCACTGGCTGAACACTCAATGGGTGCACCAAGACTCCACAGAGGCTGGCAGGGGATCAAACCACCGCTGATGGGGAATAATGACAGAAGCTGATATTCACTCTCTTCAAAAATGGATACTGAATACAGAATTTTAGCTTTCTTTTTCCCCTAACAGCTGAGGTAAAGTTCAGTTTGGGCACAGTGCTACCGATATAAAGCCAAGTAAAAAATACTACTTTTACCGGCCTCGACAAAACACCACTCCTTTCTTTTCTCAATTATTATAATAAACGCTCTAAAATTATCCTTCAAAGGACAAACAATGAGCACAATCAGAGGTGAAATTACACCTGTGCACAATCAGAGGTGAAAGCAGTAAATAAACTCTTGAACCACAACCATATCCTGTGTGACATGAGTTAAATATGGTGATTATATGGACATCTCGCTAGTAAATCAAACTAGACAAATTAGTAAGAGAGGAAAATTGACAACACAAAAACAACTCACCTCTTTTGTTAGCTTGTAGAGCTCAGTTTGTCTACACATATTGTGGACAAACATTTTCAACCCCGGTTATTTACTGTCTGGAGTCTGTGTAACCACTGCTGGATTGGACACTGCCCTGAGCTGAGACCATCTATCTTTAAGAATAATTAACCATCCAGAAAGATGGACTTACTTATGTAACCACCAATTAGGAAATAAACAATCCTCTCAGAGGAAGTTGGGAGAATTTTAATGAGGTTTAATGACTTGTTGATTGGCTAGTGGGGTCTGTTTAGAGAGGCGCACAGGGCAGATGTGCTGGGAAGAGTTTAAAAAACAAACTCCCACTGCATTCGCCCTCATCTGCACACCTCGGGTGCTTGCTGCATTATTATATTCCACAACAGCAGAGCGGGGAAATGTGTGTGTGATCTTCATAGTGAGTCGAGGTATGTGTGCACATGTGCATGTATGCTTATCTAGAGCTCTGTTCAACAATCAACCAACCCCCCACTTCAATACACATCCACACACACACACAGGGCTACTTCAGAAGCGTAGCCCCAGACAGGGTGAGCAGATCAATCAATTACATCTCTGCTCCAGCAATCAAACAAGGTTATTATCAGGCAGCAGCTCACCGACCTGGAAAGGCCTGGCCAATCAAAGGCTGCTGTGATGTGGGGGCCGGCACTCGCTCATGTGACAGTAACACAGAGTGGCAGCTCATGTTGTCAAGGGATAGAAGGATGGAAAGAGGAAAGACACACAACTGTGGCTGAATTTCAAAGAAAAAAAAAAGAAAAACAGAAGGAAGCGTGAGGGACAGGAACAAAAGGAAATCTGTAAATCACCCATCTCTTGCAATCTCTCTCCACCTTGACCCTGCTCAGAGGACAGAAGAAGATAAGAAACAAAGAGCTGCAGTATACCCATTTTTCTCTGAATGTCTGTTTTTAACTGGTAGAGCGCTGTTATGCTTCCCATCTTTGTTATGGCACATTATAACTCAGTAAAATGCAGGAAATAGCAGCAAAGGAAAACAGAGGGATCTGACAAATAAGAAAAAGCTCACTGTGCTTCATTGTGGCTCAGTAATTCCTCTCCAAGCAGCACCCCCCTCTGGCATTCATTCCAAGAGCATTAAGGGTATTCTGTCCTCCCACTCCTGTCCTTTCATAGCAACAGGTCTGAACAGTAGTAATGGGGCTTAATTAAATCATCGGACACTCAAAAAATGTAGACTTTGTATTCTATTGAATTATTGTATGGTAACACAATATGCCTTGCCAAACACACCTACAGTTCTCCTGAGAAAACAATCTAATCTCTTCAAAAACTGCCAATCAGAGACAATAAGGCACCATGGGGGACAAAACTGAAGAGGACAGAATGACTGTGTGAACATCTGTGTGATTATGGTCTGGTCATCTGGACAAGCTTCAAATACTGACCTTCGTGTGTGTGTGTGTGTGTGTGTGTGTGTGTGTGTGTGTGTGTGTGTGTGTGTGTGTGTGTGTGTGTGTGT
>JAPMNP010691935.1:848-17817 GCA_029874935.1 Atherina boyeri | reverse complement strand
TGATTAACTTGTTTAATTTCCATGTCAGTGCTTCCAACTTAGAGGCTGTAAATGGGTTAGGAATAGGATTTCAAGTTATAAAATGCCAAAAAAGACAATCCCAGACCCTACCTTTAAGCATGCAAGCTAAACTGGGGTTTTTGTGCATTCATTTTGATACTGTTAAAGAGAAGCAAGTAGTAAACTTGAGTCTATGACTGAGGTCTCTGGAGCACAGCTGTTGTTCTAATAAGTCTTTTGGAAATACACTTTTGTTTATTGCATAACAACAGGCCTCACCAATTTGTAAGACGATAACTAAGATACCTTTTTGGAAAATCAATTGCTCTTTACTTTGCTCTCTTGTCTCTAAATAAACCATTGAGGTATAAGCCAAATTCATTGTGCCCTATAATGTGGTCTCATCATCTCATCATGATTTTCTTTCTCTCCCACTGTGTGCATGGATATGTGTGAGTACAGTACAGTGAATGTGCCCCCAGGAGGCCACAGTAGACTGGCATTCTGGAGCACGACAGTAATTAATGTACTCATAGTACATTGCTGCACAAGCAACACACATAGCACATGGAGGCATTTTCTGTTTTTGTTTGTGTCCTTGCATGCTACACACATGTCTCATTTACTCCAGTTTCAGGTGCTGCACTACAGAGGTCACTGACTGTTTGTATCTGTCATTGTTGAAGAAACATTTAAAGAAAAGCAAGCAGATTCTTGCTTTTTCTCTGAGTTTGACTTGATGACACCTTTTTTAAGTGACTGATAACTTCAAATAAGTCCAATATTTAACCAATATTTGTCTTGTTAAAGACAGAGAAAACAGAACAATTATTATCTCTGAAACATATAATTGACATAAACTGATCACTATTTTAGCAAACCTGTGTGACATGTTTGCCACTTCCTTTAAAAAGCATAAACAGGCGCCAGGACATTATCAAACCTATACATGCCTGTAGTTTCTTTCATATCATCTTATGTGCTTGATTAGTATCACTGTTGGAGACTGCAGCCTGACTCCCAAAACCTATCTCTGTTCTCCTGTCAGTGATAAACCTACCACCCTCCTGAAAAACCACACACCCTGTTTGAGTGATGACATGGATTTATCAGCAATGGGACAACTGATGCAAAACGCGAGATTAGTTGAGAGAGATATTCCCCTGTGCTGATGTCAGATTCCAGGGTTTAGATTGTTTTGGGCAGGTATGCTGGAATGTAAATTTAATTCAATATTTACATTTGTAAAGGTGCTTTAGTAACTTGGGTTAAGCACAGGTATCTATTCAATGACACACAAACATACTCTGGTGAAAAAGATCAAATTGAGTAAAGAGCATATAATGCCCCTAAAAACAGTTCTATGGATTATAAATCTTGTAATAAATACATATGTAATATTTAATTCTAAAATGTGTTTTGTAGAAAAAAATCACTGACAAGCTGCCCAATTGGAGCTTTGCTCAACGGGGTAAACATAATTTACCCAAATTCAGTGGGCCTGAAGACAGCTGTCCACCAAACTGGTCATTTATTTGTCACCCAGCTGTAGTGATATACTGTGTTACAACTCTGGCAACCACAACATAGCTCCAGTAACTGAGGATGCAACATACAGTAGTCTCACAGCAGACTGTGATACTGTGGTGAAACATAATCTTTTGATTTATGTTCTTGGGCACACCTTTATGTTGGAGTATGGCCATTATACAACCTGAAATTAGTGTATACCATTTTTAACAGACAAGGAAGTTATTTATTTGGACTATTTAGTGCGTAACATGGAGAGTTAGATCTAACAACAGTTTAGGAGACTGGGGATGGCTCACATACTGTAGTACTTTTTAAATACTTGAAATCCTTTAAAACTACTTCCCTTTTGATGCACTTTAGCAGATCATTAAATAGATTCAAGCACCTAAACCAAATAATTGAATTAAACATGAATAAGTTCATTAGTAGATCATCAGAACTTGACATAAAATAGACTATACATCTCCCACATGGAAGGAATCTGTTTCTTAGATTTCAAGATAATGAGTGAAAATTATGAACACACAACGTTCTTGTTTAAATGTGTTTCTTTTCTGTTTTCTTTTTTTCCATGCTAATTGTACAATTCACCTTGAGTTTGGGTTGCATGACAAGGTCCATGAAATATGGGCAGAAATAGGTTTTGCAAAAGAGTTTCCTTTTTCCTGCAAGGTTTAGGAGACATGTCATGCCTAAGCTTTTTCTCCACTCACTTCATTATTAAATGAGGACAAATTCTAAGGAAAATGAAATTAAAACTGACAGAATACTGACTGAAATTATATTTATAGAAACTCTGCATCATCAGCTTCCACATTTAGCTGATCTTTGTTGTTCAACCCACATACTGATGTATTTTTAGGGAGAAAGAATTACAGTCTGAAATATTGATATGATCATGAATACTTCTTGCAGTTATATTTGAAGTAAATTCCAAGATAATAAAACTGAGGTAAATGAAAAAGGAAAAGGTTTCTTTTTGTTTCTTTTTGAGAAAAACAAAACAAAACAACAATAACAACTAAACATTGGATTTGGATTAAAGGCATATATGACTTTGGACATGTCTGTAAGGACCAAATCCATCTTTATTCTTATTCAGATTTCCTTCAAATGAGGGGCTGTTAAAGGTTAGTTAATCTGGAAATAGCCACCGCCTCAGGAGAGCCTGAGATGCATTTTGTTTGGCATGGATGGCTGCTCAGTATTTCATTATCGTGATAGATTTTATGGATTTGTTATTTCACCATGATGAGATCAGATATTTGAAAGGTTATTGTTGTATATCAATTAAAATTAATTTCAAAGTATGTTTTGATTTGTATGTTTTTTTTCTGTGTTGCAAGTAATAAAATAAAAAAAATACAATTCAGTTGTATAATCCTTCAACTGAACAGATTGTGATAACAGTTCAAAATCAGAAATCTAAATTCAATCACAAATTCTATTTTTTAGTCTTTTGAGACCTACTTCTGTATTAGTGTATACTTACTTTAAAACTACTTAGAAATCAAACACTTAGATGTTTGTATAGGTTTTCTCTTTATGGTACACGCGCCACCATGCTTTATATGAATAGTCTCATTGTGCCATCTAGTGTTAGAAAATAATAAATCTTAGAGAGGGCAACTTCGTGAGGATCACATCACTTCACCTTTAGGCCTAATTTCCTCAAATCTCAAGGGACTAACAACATACTCATTCTTTAAACGTATTTGGGTCATAATTTGACTAATTTGAAACAAACACTTATTAGCAAAGCCTGATCAGACCACACTTCATGTTTTCGAAAGTAACTGAAACCGCTGCATGGAGTTATATATATTTTTTACCAACCTTAAAATAAGATTTTTTTTTTAAGAAAAACATCTCTACAATTTCAAAGATCAGAGGATTGTCTTTCTAAAAAAAAAAACACTGTCGAAAGCAAAGCTTACCATTGTCTCATCGATATTTTCAGCTCAAAGTGGAAAGGTCTGCATAACCAGTTTAGTCAACGCATTATCGGATCATTTTACATCATTTTTGTAACATGAGAGCAAAGTCTTCAGTGCCCTAAGAAGGAAGTACAATAACAGCCTGCATTTTGTTCACTTTTCTTCAATCTTCCGCCCATCGCTCTCCCTCCATCCGATCTCAGCAATACATTGAGCCCACACCAGTGTCTGCCGGCTCAACAAGACCTCCAAATGAATGTTTAATGAGCATTTTAGAACTCATAATGGCATGTCGCTAATGTCCTGTAATGAGCTTCCTGTTGATGGCCACGCCTCAATGCTTTCTCCTCCACTACGCCTCTAACAGTTGTCTGACAATTATTTGAACTTTGCTGAATTGAGCATCATCGCCTTCACTTCAGTGCCTAAGGACTACAAGTATCCCAGTCGTTGCTTTGGCTTCGCTGTAAAGAAAAGATGACTTTTCCCTTGAGGAAATCTGTTTCAGGTAGGCTGTTGTTGACGGTATTTTTTTTTGTCTCAGTTTCAATGCGACAAAGCTTCCCGAGTTGTTTTATTATAGAATGGAATTTAGTGCTTCCAGCAAAGCCATTTTTCATGTTTAATAAATTGTGCTGACAAGAGAATTTGGGTTCTCCAAAGCAGGTTATCGTCATGTTGCTGTCCATGGTGCTGAAATGGAGACAAGTTTGATTTTTATCTCAACTGAGTTTTCTGCAAAGTTTTGGTCTATTTGGCAAGAGATTTAAAATATATTTTTATATATTTTCATTTATTAATATTTTTACAGTATTCATTCAGAACGTGATGCTTTTTGTCTAGTCGCTGCGTTTACTTTTAGATACTCTTCTACCACTCATTGAGATTTTAGTCTGTTGTACATGACTCTTCATATTTTACCAACAAATCCTAACCTTTGAGGTGTGGTATTTAAAATATAATATCTATACAAGTAAATAGATAAAGGAGCGAACAGTTTTGGCTTAGGACTGTAGATGGCACCATTGGTCAGTCTGTTAAATGCGCTGAATCCAGCGCGGTGTAAAAGGAAAGGTGTGATGAGACTGGATGTTAGGTTGGGAAATGACAGTGTCAGAACAGAACTTTTGATCTGAAGTCTGCAGCTTCTGAGATACTTTTGAATAATACAATTTTAAATCTACTCGTAGTTTTATCATGGACAATAATGCAATAGACATCTTAAAGGTGAAGAGGCACCGAGTTTTAGCCTTTTTCCCCTTCCTATCTCTTTCTCTCTATTTTATAAGGGGATTTAATTTGATATTTGTTTAATTGGATTGAGCTGGTTAGAAAATAGATGGATGGAGGAAGGGATAGGTTAAATTTTAAACTCCACCTGCGCATTTAGATCCTTCAATATTTATCTGGCTAGAACGTCTGCTACTGCTGATGGCTGCTCACAGTTTTATTACTCACAGTCACCTCCGCACTAAAGCAGAGATTGTAGCCTAGTTAATAATTAAATCAATTTCAATCAGCATAGTTAATATATATATATAGATTCGTATTCGTGTATGCATGCAGTCCATAAAGTTTGACGCGTGTCATCCACCAACTGGGACCCATAAATGATCACATAGAATTAATTAATATTTCTTAAAATCTTTTGTAAGTAGGCCTATTTCTGTTTTTTGTCCAATAGAATTGGCCATTAAAAAACCCAAAACAAAACAAAAAATCATAAGAAACACTTGGTAGCCTATTATCTCCCTCTTTCTCTCCTTTGCTACCCCTCCACACCCACACCTTCTACGCCCATTTTCTCTTGCTATCTAATATGAATTATCACACATGGTTTATGTAGTTACTCGTGCTCTAACTGTGCACACTGACTGGATGTGTCTCTCAGTAGTTAGACTCCCTGTCCTCCCCCTCCTCCCTGCTGTTCATTATCCAGGTTGTAGGTGGGATGCTCTGTAGCAGGGCTGAGTTTGTCTTTGCGCCGGGCTCAGATACTGATTCAGTATGAAGCGCTTTCTGCGATTACCTGGCGTTGCTTCGCTTCCACTAAAGACAGTAAAACAAATTGGATCTCAAAAGCAAATCTTTCACGTGTTCTTGCATTTTTTTGTAAATGGGATTTAAATCTCTTTTTCACTGCTGTCTCAAGAAGAGATCAAAGGATAGAGCGCGTTGCAAACACTCTTCTGGCGTCTGCAAACAGGTGTTCATACTGTATCCTCAGGTTTGGTACAGAGCACCATTCACGACTATCTGCCTGCCTGATTGCCATGTGCACGGCCGCGTAGTTTCGGTGGGATGATGCAAAAACATCTGACAGAGACTGGGTTGTATTCATTGTCATTCAAAGAGCAATGATATCGGTGGAGGAAGACGCAACGTGCTTTGGTGAAAGTATCTCGGATGGAATGTGTATTTTTTATTTTACATTCAGTTCCCATCTTTTCTTGGAGATAAAACGGACAATTTCTTAATAACGACTGAAATTAACGGTCCTGTTGCACACTATCTAAGCTTAGTGGCATCACTACGTTACTGGGACGACTCAATTCTACTGTTTGGTGCACTTTTCAGTTCTTTTTACGTTACGCATCTCAGCAGCCACCTCAGATATTTCCTTCTGCACCTGGACGTTTCAGAATCAGTTACCTGGATTCAAGGGCTGATTACGTTCACGCTTTTTGGGATTTTTTATTTTATTTTTCTAAAGCGCTGCCAAACTGGCTATGGCGGCGGCTATTGCCAGCTCCCTCATAAGGCAAAAGAGGCAGGCGAGGGAGCGGGAGAAGTCTAATGCCTGCCGCTGCGTCAGCAGCCCCAGTAAAACTAAAGGGAGCTGTGAAAAACCCAGTCGATTGAACGTTTTCTCACGGGTCAAACTCTTTGGTTCCAAGAAGAGGCGAAGGAGACGACCAGGTCAGTTGTACAGTTTCAGCAGGCTATCATCAACTTCATCACTAACTTTTCATCTTTAATTTCCCCTCAGCACTAGGCTTTTTCAAAGTTGCTGACAGGCTGAATGTAGGGGCACCTTGTACAGTAGTTCAGCCACAGAGATGTCACTTTTGGCACTTCAGAGTACAGCCTCTAAACTGAATCTGAATCTTTCCCTTCTTATACAGTTTTGGACTAAATTTTCAAACATCATCACATTAATCACTCAAGATTTCCTTTAACTTTTTGAAAATTATCTAACATTTCTGTTTGGACTTTGGACTGTCATGGGTGTATTCCTCTCTTGCGAGATCCCCCCTGGATGTGAAATGGATGTTTAAACATTTGAAATGTTTTTATGACAGTTTCATAATCTACCTCAAATGCAACAGAGACCGATTGGCACACGCATTTAAATAAGCAGACTTTTATTTAGAATTGGAACCAGATCTCATAGTTTGGTCCAAAGTTCTGTGTTGTCTTACTTTTGCCAAGTTCTTGAAAATTCATCCAGCTAAAAAGACAAAATTGATAAACAAATGAACAATCAGATTTTAAAATTTAGAATAATTGTTGGTATAAAGTTTTACTTCCACATTTGATATTGCATCAACTGTTTCCACAGATGTCAGAGTTCAGGTTTGGAGTGGTTTCTCATGCCATTTCAATGACAAAAGTCTCTCTGTAACTTCAAGTCCCCTTTGTGGAAAAGTGCTTGTGGCTGCATCTGATCACATCTTACTCAGAGAGAAAGCTCACATGTTTTAATGTGACTATCTTGATATTTTTAATGTAACAAATGCATTACTTAGTTTTTTTAATTAGAACTATCTAATACCATCACTTCGATTCATTTCTAAAATTCTTTCACAACACACCATGTAATGCAAAAGAAGACCACAGTGTATGTTTACATAACCATATGATTGTTCAGCAGATTTTGCACCATACTTTCATCCAGTTTCCATTTCTATCCTGTGGAGGAAACTATACTCAGACTAAAGATATCTCAAACAAGTGCATTCTGTGTATGCTGTTAAGTTTTCATGCAGTGATGTGTGTCCTTGATCATTTATACCTGTCTCTATAAACATACAGATGCTGTAAGTGTTAAGCTGTACTTGCTTGCAGATTGTTGTTGGTTTTTGTTGTTTGTTGTTGTTTTGTTTGGTTTCTTTTTTTCTTTTTTTTTACAATGAAATGTTCAGTGTTAAAACAAAGTCATTGAATCATACCTGGTAACCAGATTGAACAAATGTTTTGTTCAAGAGCATCAAGAATAACTCTTGTACAGCTAGCAGTGGCTGTCTGAAAGGTAACTTTGATGAAAAGGTAGATCAAAGGTGTGGTTAACCACAGTAAAGAACACTCCACTAGGGATAATAACCAGGTAATGGAAGACACTTAGATCTTTGTGGGGATTACGATGATGTGACACAGATAATTTGACTGGCACTTAAAGGGAAATGCATTTGGGACTGGGAGTATATTTCTGCATGACTTGTGTGGAAAGCAACAAACTGAGTGGGAAATTATAATCACAATACCGATCTTAAATAGGACCAACCAGATTACATCAGAATAAAACTTCACATTTGCTTTAAATGTGAATGATCGAGGTGAGTTTTTTTTCATTATTGCATATAGAATTTAAGAGAAATTGCAACGTTTCTATTCAAGATTTCAGAAATAAAGCATAGATTTTGAAAGCTACTGTACCTTTAGATTTTACAATGTTTATTTTTTGATTAACTGCCACCCTACGTTTCACAAAGACAAAAAGAAACAGAAATAAGAAAATGCCTAAAGAGTTCTTGACCTATGCTATGGAGACGATAACTTACATCTTTAAAAAGAAACCTTCTATCTTTGACTGAATTTCTGGCCCCTTTATGTTTTGGATGTTTCGAATATGCCGTATAAAAAAGAGATAAGTACATATAATCCATAAGAGATTTGGTTTGAAGTAAGAGGAGAACACATAATCATGACCCTGCCCGCTGACTGTCCCCAGGTGCAGCATAGATGTGTCACCTCTAAGGAGCATCTAAAAACTGATGTGAAAGTGCACAATCTCCTGGCTTACTTTGCCTCTGTCCATTTTCTTGTTTGCCTCTTTTCACCAAGTCCTTGTGTTTAATAGGCCTGTGTTGAAAAAAATTCGATTTTCCAATCCTGAACGATTTTTATATTAATTTTTAAAGATCGATTTGTAACTCAGAGGATCGATTTAAAAAAAAAAAATCCTTTTTTTTTTTTTCAATTTTTCAAATTTTTTTTTAATAGGCCTTCATTTTCCCCATGAACTTTCGGCGTCATTGAATTCATGCAAAAAACACCATTTAAACTCAACAAACATCCGGAAAAAAAATGCTTTTTTCAAAAAACACTTGGCGAAGATCGGATCGAATCGGATCGAATCGGATCTAATCGGATCGAATAATGATAATCGATTCAAGATCTTGAGAATCGTAATCGAATCGATTCTTAAAATTTGAATCGATACCCAGCCCTAGTGTTTAGTGTACATTTTTATGGTTTAAGTAATTTTCTTAGCTGATAGCTTACTGATGTACAGTACCAGTCAAGCGTTTGGACACCCATTCCCATTTTAATCTAATGGGAAAGGGTGTCTAACCTTTTGAATGGTACTGGATGTTTTTGTTTCTTTACTTGACTGTATATTATTGCCTTACAAGTCAATGTTCTATCTAAATATTACAATCATGTAGATTTTTATTTTCACTGTATTTTTTAAAAGTGCTTATTCGTTATTTTTTGGTTAAAGTCTTGTCTTTAGACTTCAACCTTTAGTGCATCCACATGCTATTGTGTTAATGAAATGTTTCTCCTTTTACATTTATTGGATGATTCCCATGTGGTAGAAAATGTTGAGAAGTTTGGAGAGTAAAAGGGAAGTAAATTGGAAAAAAATGTTCTTTAACCAACTAACATCCTTTTCCCATCATGCCAGTGCCTGAGTATTTATTTATTTTTTTAATTTAGATACTCTTTGTGCTTGTCAGCAGATATAGTTAACCAGTGCTCACTGGCTACATAAAATAATGATCAGGTGCATCCTTTTTTTTTTCTTTTTTTTTTTTTTTCAGGTCAGGTGCATCAGGTGCATCCTTTAACACGGTTATGGAAGAGATTTTGGATTACTTTATTATGGTCAGCTGTCATTATTGCTCCTCTCTAAGCATCTTTGCTTCATTTCACTCTGATTCTAGCATTTCTTGTTGTTGCTTGGGCAATGTATAAATTGATGGGAAGCACTAAAATCAAAGTTTTTAAAATGTCCCATTAGAGAGCTCAAAATGGCATTGCCTTGCTGCTTCTTTTATTCTGATGTTTTCTGTTTGTTTTCTCTCTGCACCCCCAGAGCCCCAGCTGAAGGGGATTGTAACAAAGCTGTACAGTCGTCAAGGCTTCCACCTGCAGCTGCAGGCAGATGGAACCATTGATGGAACAAAGGAAGAGGACAGTGGTTATAGTAAGTTTTAATCCAACACATATTTCCATCATTTTCTCCATTTTTAGCCTCACATGTGCTTCCATGGCATAACATTTGCAAAGAATAAGTTTCACCTAGCTATTGTCAATTATATTTAGCACAGACAGACCTGCATCTATACATCTAACAATTTGTTAGCTTTGCTTTCTTATGTTTGATTATACATGCAAAATTTCCATTTTGAAGTTCACCAAGTCTGTCTCAGAAAGTGCAATTGAGAAGCTTTTAAATTGTATCCAATTAAAATGATACTTTACCAATATTAAAACATTAAAAACTATCCTACATACTGCCTCTGTGGTAAGAGATAGCTTTGTCTTCTACTATGCCTTGATGCATCCCTATCATAGTCACAACACCCACCATTTATTTGTTTTCCAGTATATTAGTGAGAAGATCAGTGGAACACTAACAGCACAGCCACTTGTCTGGTAACAATGCAACAGAAAGGGATCACATCATAATCAGACAGTGCAAAAAAACAAAACATACATTTGAGCAGCATTGCATCAAATTTAATTGACTTTTTTCCGAAACAGTTTTGATGAAAAAAAGATCAGCTTGAAACAGATTTGTAATCCTAGTGCACAGGTCAAAACATATCTAGAGCCTCTAAATTGGTATCTTTGTATCAATTTAGTCCCTTGGTGGGGATGTGTCTAAGATTTAAACAGCAGCACTGTGCAAGTTCGATGCTTTTCTAAGCAGAACAAAACCTTGTAATTGTGTGTGATCTTGTATCTTAAACAGGACTACACTTATAACACAAAAAAATACAAAAAAGTTAAAATAAAGGTAATATAATGATATCTCAACATCTTTCACATGCAGTTATAACTATAATACACTTCACACATTGTCTACCCCACCCATCATATCTGCATGGATTTGCGTTTCTTTCTTTATCTTTATTTATTTAATTTTTTATGGAGTTGCATAACAACTGCCCTGCACTGGCACCAAAATGGTTTATGAAGAGAAAATTAAAGAGTGCTGCTGAACAAGAAAAGGAGAAAGAGTGAAGCTCTTTGCACTGCTCCAAAAATAGCGTTGTTAGGCGCTGGGTGCGCTTGTCTCCATGGTGACGGAGAGTGGAGCTAGTGGTGTCTTATGATAGTGTTAGAGAGGACCTCCTCAAATGTTTATATACACACTCATACACACATGCATAAAAGCAAAGATTTGATCT
Organism: Atherina boyeri; assembly: GCA_029874935.1. Lineage (NCBI taxonomy): Eukaryota > Metazoa > Chordata > Actinopteri > Atheriniformes > Atherinidae > Atherina > Atherina boyeri. Next base: position 6,704 of record JAPMNP010691935.1, on the reverse strand, counting down.
TCGCTCCTGTAGCTGGCTTTGCAGACAGGCTCTGGCTGTTTTGCTTTGGTAGTAAATAAGTTTGATATTTCTATGACATTTTTATTAAGAAAAAAAAAGTCAGAAATAACAAATCAAAGGCTCATAAATGGTAGTAATTTCTGCTCTATTTTACACAATGTCAGTTATTTTCTTCTGTTACATCCCAACTGAACAAACCCACTGGCTCTCTACAAAAACAGAAAGAAATCTAATGAAACTGAGCTGAAACTCTTTGCAGGGGAAGATTCAACCACCTCAACCTCATTTAACTTACAGTATTCAATGAATACAACTCTCCAATCAAACTCAAACCCACTGCTGTCCAACATGTATGTGACAACACAAGTGAATGTTGACACCACAGCTCACGTTTTAGCTCTATAACCTTGTTATATTGTCATATTCAGGCTGCCATAATTGCAGGCATGCTGCTCCCAGAATGACACTGGAAATGTTAAGAATGTGACTTATCTATTGTTTAGGAGCCTCAGGTTGATTGTCACATTGAATTGGCCATGACTCGTTGCTGTTAGTGGGCGGAACTGAAACCATCCTGAAAGCTGTCCCTCAGGCCTCTTCACTCTTTTTATTTCATGTGCCACCGTGCACAAGGAAATATCCGCATGTGGGTGGCAGGTCCTGTCATCCTCTTCAGTGTGCTCAGGTGTTTGTAGGAGTGAGGAAGTAATTGAGTTTCCACTACTTGAAATCTCCATCAGCTCACTGGCTGGCTGGTAATCCTTCTAAGATGAAGCAGAGTGCAGATGTGTACGTGTGCATCGTGATGGAAGCATCGAGGGAGGGAAATCAGTAGAATGATGTGAAGCGAGAAGGGCGCAATTATAAAGACAAGACCTGCTCACATAGCAAGGTGTTTGAGAGAGATGGAGACATCAAACTATCAAACGTTATCTAAATTAGAAGAGGAAATACAATGTATAGTTTCTCATATTTAAATACGATTAAATTGTGCTTAAAGAAACTTGAATTTCTCTGTGGTTTTGGAAAACTGAGGTTAGATTTCAAATCAGGAAACATCCTTACATCCTGACTAGCTATACATATAATAGAGCCAAGATTTTTGTACAATAGCTGTGAGAAAAAGTTTGTTGATAGCAGCATTTGTAGCTTGTAACCTAAACTTTTTGGGAAGAAATGCTTTTGCCTCTGCACTTAATGCAGTTTTATATAACCATAATTTATCTGCCTGTGATTTGCAAAACTGATGAATTCAAATTTGTCAATCAAATGTATCATTAGTTTGTATCCTGCATTAAAAGAATAATAGTTCTGCAAAATGCATCTAAAAATTCGGCAGATACTGAGGTGGTTAATAAGAGGTCATACTTGCTTAAGATTTTGCTGACAGCTATGGTTGTGTAAAGCAGACATCACCACAGATGCGCTCGAAGAAAAACTACACCAATCTGTCAGTTTGAAAGATTCAAGACAGAGTGGTGTGACTTACAATCTCAATATTTTATAACTGTCTTCGTATTTGAGATGCCAGCTGCCCAATTATACTAAAAAGTGACAAAGAGTATCTGACAACACATTTTAACATTTAATTTTTTTTATCCATCTTGCAAGATATCTCTATTTATGGTTGATTAGATAGTTTTCAATTCATGGATTTATTTGTGTGCCAGCACATCCTGCTCCATCCCACCCATTTCATGTTTCCCTCCCTGGAGAATCATCAACTTGCCGATGTGGCTGTGCTCTGTGTCATTCAGCTGCCTCACCAGTTAGTATCCCGCAGGCAGTGTAGAACTCCATCCCAGTTTGACAGAAAATCATGAAATCTGTCTCATAACAGAACCTACTGTATGTATCCATGCTGACATAGATAAAAATCTGTATATATTTTTTTGCCATCCATTGTGACGGTTCAAAGTAATGTATAACAATGGGAGGCGTGGTTTGTGTATACAGCACATTTAGTATGTTTAGCTGAGGGCGTGGGGTCCGAGTAATCCAGGAAAAGAAGATTTTGTTACCACACGTTATAACAGGGTCCATTTTAGAACTAGACTTGATGTTTTTCAAACCGTATTATCTCATTTGAGATAACCTCACCGTAACCAAGGAGTTTTCATTGTAAAAAAAACCCCTACAAAACTGCAATGGAATATTTCAAAGTACTACTGAAAGACACAAGAGGTCAGGATAGTGCTCAATCTTGATTCTCACTCTTGGCAGTCGGAGGTGTAGGGCCATCCTCCACCCCCTATGACCTTCGAAAGGACTTTGTTGCATATTGTTTGTGACACAACAGTCAAAACATCACTATTTCATGAAGTGCTATGACACTTTGTTACTAAATGGAGTTTTTTCATATTCAGTAGCATTGGAAAAAACCTGAATCGGTAGTTTAAATTTATGTGATTACCTGTATTTCACATCTTGCTGAAAGACTAGGTTATAAATTCAACCATCTTGAGCCAGCAATGTGGCTCTATAAATTAGTCCACTCAGTGTTACTCTAGTTACATGAGTATATGCACAACACCTGCACATAATTTGAAAACTCTGTTCACCGCACTTCATGAGAAGCCCAAATTGTTCGGAAAATTCTGGAATCTAAAAAAGCTGCATTTGCAGGATGAAGGTGATATACTTAGTTTTGCTAAATGGTTAGTAAAAAAGCATCATTTTGAGGCTGGCTCCATATTAAGTTGGGTGCTAGAAAATTCAATAAATGCCAAGGAGCTTGATTTAAACCCCACTGCCTTCTAGGATTCTTAGTCCCTGGAGGAACTCCCAGCAGTTGAAGCCAAGTTCACACTTATATGACAGAGGAGTGCAAAGCTTTCCCTGTTTACCACAGCTGTTCTAGAAATATTGCATATGATCAGGAAAGTCACCATTCAATGCACCTGTCGAAAATCACTGACAAATAAACTCTTGGGATTTTCAATCTCTTCAGAATCCTGACACACCTCGCTTTCTGCTGTATGCTATTTAGAAAAAAAGAAACAAACAAAAATGTCCATGCGGTATTTGAAGAATCTAACAGATATGAAAACAAGCTGAGGGAAGAGAGAAATGCGGGAATGGAGTGCAGACAACCACACAACCTGTACCTCATGGACATACCAGTAATTGCCTTTCCTCTGAACCAATAATACTGTATGCTGGCAGAGCTTCTATGAAGTAAATATATTAAGCTTTTCTACGGAAGTTGTTTACATAGAAAGCTCAGAGAGAGGGATGCAGCATTCAAGCAATAAGGGTAAATGAAATGGCCTGTCAAAAAAGCCTTTCTAGTGCTTTTCGCTCAAAGGAGTTTAAGACAGGGATATACTAAGTGGTTGACACGATTTACAGTAAGGATACACTGACTCACAGCTTAACCAGCACGACAAAGTGAGAAGTTTGCTTTGTCCTCTCATGTGTGTTTAAACCTAGTTCCTTATAATGTAACAGCAAACCATCGGATGTTATAATTCTCTTGTGGACTTTAATAATTGTATTTATCACCATCAAATGACACTGTTGATTTCATTAATGTTTAAGAGAATCCCCATAATAACAGTAATCTGCAAGTAGACTTTCAGGTAAAACATTCATGTGTGTTCCTCTTTAAACCTGTGGGTCATTATGAAAAACGAATACACTCACACAAGTACAGGCAGACACTAATTAAATAGAGATGTACCTCAGTGACCAGCTGGGCTGCTGCTGCTGGCTCTTTAAGCTTCACAACCTGCAGTAAGCTTCCCAGTCACGGAGAGCTTTATGTGTGTGCTTGTTTATGTATAGACCTGTGCAAATAATGGGTGTCTGGATGAATTGTATGAGCAGCAGCAATCAAGGCTGAAACAACAGAGCTAAAACTAGGAGCAAATGGTGTATTTGTTGGGGATTGATAGAATGTAATAATCATATCTGGATGATTATTAAATAAGCGGTACCATTAGTAAAATAGTCCCTGCTTTCTGACCACTAAAATAGTTATGAAAATATGTGCAAATTCTTGTCCTGTTAAATGTAACACAGTTGAATCAGATTAACTTTGATCCTGTTTATTGTAAAGTAACATATCTGTGGAAGAACAATGAGTTCTCAGTTTAATGTTTATTATGGTGAATATATTGGGTTGCAGCGCATACATTTAACTTTGCCTAGGATTTCGGTTTATTGGTATGAACAACATTGTTATATACAGAATTGTGAGTTTCTGTTTTGTCTTATTTCTAATATTTTTTATTAATTCATGCTTGGGTTTTTTGCAAGCCAGCAAGATAAAAGGACGCTAAAAGCAACAAGGTGGTGTTTGCAGAACAAATAACACCAGCTGCAGAAATTCTTTATTGTGATTCATTCCATTATCATTAATTGGAAAACACACAAAGTTATTAATATGAATTTGTTGTGAAGATTTTGATTATTCTTTGTTTTGTCCCATTTCTTTTCAGCTATGTTTAACCTCATACCAGTGGGACTCCGAGTGGTGGCCATCCAGGGGGTGCAGACCAAACTCTATCTGGCTATGAACAGTGAGGGCTACCTGTACACATCGGTAAGTGTCTCACTCAATCTAAGAGTGAGAATTTTTCTGTTGTTTAGAAAGTTGTCCTCTGTCCAGAGATTTTTTGACTGTGCGCAGAGAGATGTTGTGGTTCTCATATACCTGGTATCTGATTTCCATCACATGAACGGGAGAAAAATACCTTTAACTGAGGTGTTTTTCCTTTTTTTCTTTTTTTCATATTTGTGGAAATGAGTAACTCACTCTCTGGCTTACTCAGACACAACACCATAAGCCTGATGAAAGAACAACATCATTTTCTGATAAATTCACGTGTCAATGATAAGTTCGAAGATTGTTTAAGCCAGCTAAGCTGTGACATCTCCAACAGTGGCAGCTGGCTTTTCATCTTTGATTAAATGTGCAAAGTTATGAATAATTCAGTTGCCGGCCGAGGAGTGTCTCTGTTCGTCTTTTCCCCAAATGCCACCACCACATTGTGTGGCAGGCATCACTAAGAAGACTGACAGGCTGGTTGGGTGTGTACCCAGAGGGTGTGCAGGGAAGACACACATTCACTGTTGACAGATAGTCTTTATAGTCAAATTACTAAAGATTGTTCTGTATGGGAAAGGTCTCCTGCCTCCACAACTAGCACAGAAACAACAAACCCAATCTAATAATCGTGTGACTTTTCGGTGTGTGGCTACTGCTGAAAAATTATCGATTACAGTTTTAGCACCAATGTGATAAAGAAAAAACAGGAACTGCACATTGTTGCAATGTTGCTGTGTTCTTACTCTCTCATACACATAAACACACATGCCACATTTATCAGCAGATTTATATGGAGACAGGGCCGTTGCTTTCATTGTTGGGAGTTAGAATAAAAAAGATATGAAAGTAAACCTAAACTAATAGAGCAATTATTGCTATTGGAACACTGGTATTGAGAAGATAAAGGATATTTACAGAAATCCCAGTTTAAACAATAAAGAGCTTGTTATGCTATTTATTTCCAATGTTAATCTTGTTTTAAGATGAATCTGACATGGAGGCTACTGTATGTGTTGATAAGAGGGGCTGCAGAGAGCGTGTTGCCCCTCTGGCTTCCTAACAAGGAAGTGTCATCACTGACAGAAGCTCAGGAGGAACTCCAATGATACAATTTGTTTTTGTTTCTTTTGGTTATTGTTTTATTTTGGTTATTCATTTAAATGGGTGAGTGTTTGTATCTTGTAACAATAAGCAGATTTGATGGGGATCTGCTTGAACAAGAGATAGCATTAACTTGCTGTTAGCTCTTTTGCCTCCAGCTGAGAATTAGAGATCAATGAAAATGGTGCTGCATAAGGTGTCAT
>JAPMNP010691929.1:5487-18076 GCA_029874935.1 Atherina boyeri | reverse complement strand
CAAAAAAACCAACAACTTTGAATCACTTGTCCAATACCCACCTTTGGATGCTTGTCCCTTTGATCTCTGCATCGAGGTTGAGTGAGAGGGAAAAGGGAAAGAAAAGATTCATTTTCAGTCATTTCAGGTTGGAAATGCATCTTATGTTGCCTAATCTTTGCCCAAAACTTGAACACACTTCTTGTGAAGAGGGAATACAAACATTTTCCTTCCTTTTAATAAAATGCTCACAATTAAAAATACATTTACTAATGCTTGACTGTATGTGTTACTGCCAGTTATTTTCTGTATTATAAAATTTGTTTCATAATTAAAGTAAATATATCAGCTACTGATGGCATCAATTTACGCACAGATTCGTTTTCTAACGTAGCCACCTTAAAATGGCTTTCTAAACGCCAACAGCTTGAATGCAGCATGTATTTAAGTTTTCTGCATGAAAGTACAAATCGTTCAGTTGAAAAATATACAATACATTCTACAGCAAGTTACTATTCATAGAGTACCTTAGCAAGACTCCTTATGCAAATCTGTTTACGTTAACTAGCTTTACATTTTTACGTATTCAACCAAAGGATTGGTCTTTTCCACCCTGCTACGTATATTACAAAACACATATCAGTTATAGATGCGCTGGGCATCGTGGTGCGTTCTGATGGATAAATGTCATCTTTCTTTCATGTCCATAAAAACCTTTACCAATTTCACGGAATGTAGCAAACTTGCTAGCTACATTCACCGGCCAACGCTGGTGGCTAGCTAGCACTTCCGAGGAATAGCCATAGCCCAATAAATCGTTAACGATAGCAAATAGCTAGCTTGAAAGCTTTCAGATTGCGAGGTACGTGTCCTTCATACCTGAGGGTCAATGCTTGTGGTAGACATAATTCATTAAGCAAGTCCCTGGATTCTCACGGTGCCTGAGCTTGAGACTGAAATTCAATCCCCGTGATTTGAAAGTAAGTTCACAGCTCAGTTGCAGTTAGCTATGTGGCTAGCAGTGCCGCTTAGCGTGTGGCTAGCAGTTGTAGCGCAGGCTCAGCTGAGTATTTTCCGCTGTGTGGACGTATCCCAACTTCCACAGTTCAAGTCAGTCGACTCAGATACTGTGTCCCAAAGCAGTAAAGTCCTTGTTCGGGGTTTCAAGGTTATGATATGTGTCGACGAGTGGGACTCTTGGGATCTCGAATATTTCAGTCTTCGGTCGCCCCTTACTTAGTCTTTTCTTCTTTTTTTTTAATTCCACAGAGAGAGCCCTCTTCAGTTACGTTAAAGCCCTGTACACTTCCCCAATGGCTGCTCCATCCGGGCTCTGTGCCGCCGTTGTAATTCACGTTTTTCCCCGCGGGGTGGCAAAAGTTGAAGCATCCTCAACAAAGTGAATATTAAGAAGGCCCGTGCTTTAATGATTAAAAGGAACGGACCCAAATCACTTTTATGTAAGCAAAACAAGGTCCCACTTCAATAACAATCATACGGTGGCCCTGAAGCGCAAAGACAAAGTAGCCTACAAAGATCTGGACAAAGCACTTAAAGTAACCCACATATGAGAGAAAAAAAAGCCATCGTGTAGGCCTAGCACACACAGGAAGATACCATATAACTCAACATGGAAATAGGAAACGCAACAATATAAAAAAAACAACAAAAGCAAATAGTCAACAATATTTCAGAAACCAGGATAAAATCAAAGTTAAAACATTTTTTAAACACCATCACATTTTTAGAAAAATAGCCTAAATTTGAAAAAGATACAAAATTCACTAAAAACAGAACCAATAACAAGAAGAAACAGCACTTATAAAAGAACAATGACCTCCTGTTTTGCTTTTGTTTTTGTTTTTTTAGGAAAGAAAATGTGTTCAACGCTGTTTTCCTTTTTAAAATGTGTTTGTTTCTTAGATACCAATTCATTTTCTAAAATGTTGAATTTTCTTCTTTTTCAGTGGGTTTTATAAATTTGTTTTTCTGGGTTTGTTCCAATGATCTTGTATTTTGCAAGCCGTTGTAGGCTACATCAGTGCTATTTTCTGCAGTATCTGTCGGCGTTAACAGGGCCAGGAGTTGTCAGCAGGCTGGTTTTCTGCAGGGCGTAGGTCTGACGCTAAGTTCTGCTTCATGCTCATCTGAGATTTGCTGGAACTTAAAAGATGACAGGGTAGGTACAATAAGGAACAAATATCAATGAGATCCCTCATGTGTTTACAGTCTTGCTGCATCCAGCTTGTTTTGGTAGGTAAAAATGACAGATCTATGCTGCTCTGACATCTGTTTGTGGGTCTCTTAATGTCACTCATAGCACAAAGCAGGTTGAAACTAAATGCAGAGTAAATTTAATATCATGGCTAAGCAGAATGCATTCACATGAATCCTCAGCTGGTTGAATATTTGTGTGATTGTTGGCCTCCTTCAGGTTCCTTGGCAACTTGTGTTGCTTTACTCCTTGGTGGTTAAGTTATGTTATAATGTCCCACCAATACTGAGTAATTGAGCTACAATTAGCATCTAAGATAAATTTAAACACACAGATACTTAAAAACAGAATAAAACAAAAGCAAAAAAAAAACAACTTTGCTCCTAGAGGCAATTTGTGTTTTTAAACAAATCAAATAGAAGCTATTATATGCAGTCTCCTTTGGGTCTCTATTACCATATTAACTTTTTTTTTATCTTTATCATTATTATTATTATCTATTTTACAATTACCATTTTACCTCAATTAATTTGCTGAGCATTCTCTGAAACTGCCTGTATCTCCGGGAGGCCTCTTCCTCTGAACTGTACTCACTAGTTATAACACTCTTTTACCACTAGGCGGCAGCAAAGACGTAAACACAATCTCTTAAAGTCAGAGAAAGGTCAAATTTCTATTTACTGTACAAAGCATTCATATATCTATATAAATATAGTTCGAGTTGATTATTTTTTTATAGCATATACAAAAAGAACGAATTTATATTTGTCCATCTTTTTTCAATCATGTTTTGACCTGGCTTCCTTATATGCCAAGATCTCATAGCTGTCTGTTTATCATTTCAGTGTCACTGGAGCTTTCAAGCTGCTATATGAAAATCAAAACCAAATATTGTAAGTATTATAATATCTATATACATATAGGCTACATATTGATATATTCACATTTAAGTATTGAAAATGCATACCACATGCTTTTACACAAATAATGAATGTACATATTTTCTTGTTGTTTCAACACACTGACCATTATTTCAAGCATTTAAACAATTTATAATCACAAACAAAAGTCTAGCCTTTATCGGATAAACATTTGAAAGTGTTTCTAAACTTTACTTCATTTAATCTATGGACATTTAATATGATCAGGTGTTTCATAAATAAATAAAACGCCTCATAGTTCCCTGCGGAACCTTCTTCTCCCTTCCTCCCTTATTAGGAGATATGGTTTTCTGTTGTACAGCTTATAGCTTAAAAAAACCTTGTTGTACCAAGTATAATTTTAATATGATATTATTTAGGAGTCATATTTGTTGTTAGGCTATGGCATGGCATCTTTTTCCTAAGAGGCAGAGCAACGTGGCATGTTCAGGTTGTCATTCATTCAAGAATCAATGAGCATACATTCTGGCAGTTAGGGGATTTTCTGGAAAGCAATCTCCTGTAGGCTGCTGTGCAGGCCCCCGCACCTGATCATATTATTTCAACTGTTGTTCCGCACTCACCTTCAGTGTGCGCTCCACTATGGACCGCAAAAGGGATGACTGCCACAGGACACAAAGGGAGAGGAAAGCCTACATGCTGCAGAATGATGGATGACTGGAGAACTATGCTGCACATCCTTGAGGAGCCTCAGATGAGAGGAGAAGGGGAAAGACTTCAGAGTTTTCAGAACTGGCCAGGAGATGCACCTGTAACGTCTGGAGAACTGGCCAAGGCAGGCTTCTTCTTTCTAGGTCCTGGGGACAAAGTTAAGTGTTTCTGCTGTGGAGGGATTTTAAGATACTGGGTACACGGGGACAGCCCAGCTGCTGAGCATAAGCGGCATTTCCCTACTTGCAGTTTCATACTAGGTCGAGCTGTGGGGAATATTCCACTCCAAGCAGGCTCCTCAGACTCTGTGGATGGCCAGCTGTTGAGTCAGCTCCAGAGGATGACTATGGATGACCAGGGAACAGCTGGACAAGCAGTCTACCCGGAGATGGAAGCAGAGGATTCTAGGCTCACCACTTTCCACAACTGGCCCACTGAGGCCTCGGTCCAGCCAGACATCCTGGCCAGAGCTGGATTTTTCTACACAGGTACTCAATACCTTACTTAAATTATGAAAAAATAATAACAAAAAGAACAAAAAAAAAATTATGAATTCCTATCTTTGCCAGGTTTGAGCAATTTTTGAGTATCCATTCGCTTGTTATATTCAGCACAGACCCAGTCACTGCTAGAGTGACCTCCTCTATGGGAGGGAGTTCATGCTACAATTGTCCTGCTGAGTCATGATGTTGTGGACAGAACAACCTGGACAAAGCTGGGGCTGCTAAAGAAGTACAGCTTCAGGCAATACCCAGTGTGGGCACAATATCATGGAAATGATTAATGAATGTAGTGTATTTCCCATTTCTGTGTAACATAGTGTTATATTAAGACAGTGTCAGAGATGGGCTATTTTCCTGTACTGGTTAGTTTGTACAGTTTGACCCACAAAGACAATGTTTATCTTTTTCCTGAAAACCAGACACAATTGGAGTGTAAAGAGATGAAAGTTGGACAAATATTTGAATGTATGCCATTACACTTGTTTCACATTACTTTTTAATATCCAATCTCAGGTCATGGTGACAACGTCAAATGCTTCTATTGCGATGGAGGGCTAAGGAACTGGGAGCCAGGAGACGACCCCTGGCAGGAGCATGCCAAATGGTTCCCACGGTAACAACAGGACTTTTACAAGACAATATAAATACACTGGCCAAAAACATTCCCTTCTGCACAGGAAAAAAAATTATTTATTCAGATATGGTACCTCACAAGATATCTTATCGACGACTAAATGCTGTCAGGAATGCATCTAACTGGGGCGGTGCGAGGCGTAGTGGGTTGGGCGCCCGCCCCATGTACGTAGGCTGTAGTTCATCGCTTGCAGCCGGTCCAGGTTCGACTCCCGGCCTGGGACCCTTTGCTGCGTGTCATTCCCTGCTCTCTGATCCCTTTCCTGTCAAAGTAAATGTCATGAAGGCCTCTAGAGCCCAAAAAATCCTAGAAAAGAAAAAGAAAAAGAAAGAAAAGAAAAGTAATGCATCTAACCAGTTTCAATCCCTCTGAGATATGGACCCCAAACACACAGCTTAAATCATATCAACATTGAGCTCTGGTCTTACTGCCATGGAGTGAATTTGAGCTCAGACGAAGAGGCGAAAACCAATAAGAAAGCCAAAATACAAATTGTATGGAGAATGTCAGTTAGATACTTGAAACACTACACATGGGTTTTGCTGGAACGACTAGTGTTGTCTTTAAGCCATGTAGATGTCACAGCTAATATTGATTTGTTTTGGGGGTTTTAGAATTCTGAAACTTGTATTGAACAAACTTAAAAGCAAAAACTTGTCCGCCATTTTTTCTTGAAGAGGTTTCTCTTTACTTTTAGTTTTCATGGCTAAAAGTTGACAAAGTCCAGCCTCTGTACGCATGTGTTGGTCATCGCATATCTTCAAGATTGCCTTTTTTGGATTCTTCAGATGTGAGTTTCTGATCCAGTCGAGGGGGCAGGAGTATATCAGCAACATACAGGATGCTCATTTCCATTTGGGTGACAATGTGGTAAGATCCGAATTCCTCATATCTACTTAAAATAAAATCTGTTTGGAATATTAGAGATATTATAACCAGTGTGTTGATGCTACATTTCAATAATTTGTAAATGAAAATAAGAACTCCCTTTTCTAGGGAGGATCACAGACATCTACAGGTGGAAATATTGGTTCCAGAAATGGTAAGTCATACTAAATTGAAACATAGCAGAAAATTACCATTACATACCAAGAGCCTCAAGAAACTCAATTCTTACCACAAATGACAATATACAAGGTTTTTTATTTTATCACTCTATATCATTTGCTTATAGTCAGTGTTAAAATTGTTATAAAAACATAACAACGAGCAAACATGTAGAGTTGCACGGCTTGTGCAGCTTCTTTACTTCAATCGGTTATGTACACAAGTTGCAGATTTGATGGATAAAACCATACCTGGCATGAACTCGATTGAAAATGTCAAAATTGAGCAGATCCACTTCGAAACATGACAGGTCAATTTCTTTTCTCTGTCAAGCTGCCGAAAATAAAATACATTTGTGGACAATTACCTAAGTTAATGTTGGCTTCAGGACTGCAATAATTAGCAAATGCTATGGAAACCATTTGGCTGATGCTCATGGTTGCAGGGTAAGACTAAAAGGGCAGTTATTCTGCACAATGATGGAAGCACATTATTATCTAATTCAGCAGACATACAGAGTGGTTTGAAATATGTAATATATTGACAAACAAAGGTTGCAATATTGATAACTTATTTTCCCAAGTATGCTTTATATTGTAAATTGTCTGATACACGGACCTGTGTAAACTGACATAGCAACCATTAACTGTGTCGTCAGTTTCTTTTATCTTTCTCACTCTCTTTTCTTCTTATCCTCCAGATATAGTTGGAGGTCTGGGCGCTTCATCAGCCATGCTTTCTCCTGTGGTACAAACTGTTCTCCAGATGGGCTTTGAAGCTTGCCTGGTGGAGAGTCTGGTCCAGACCAAATACCTTCTGACAGGCCAGTACTACACATCTGTATCTGACCTGGTTACTGATGTACTGCAAGCAGAAGAGGAGGACAGACAGAGGGGTCCAAACAGCAGAGGTAACAGCCAATTCTTTGTAAAGAAACAAAGAATGTTTTTATAAGTACCATTCCTTTTAGTACAATTTTCAGGGTTTTTCTGCTGTACGTGTACATGCCTTATTGTGACTTGACCTTTTGTTGAAGTAAGCTCCAGAAATCGTTTAACTTAATTCACTGCTTTGGGTCCAGAGAGGTAAAATTGCTGAATATTTAGTAAAAAGGAAATGTTTTTCTGTATTTCTGCGTTGACTATCTCTCAGCCGCTAAGATTTTATTAGTTACCCAAGAGCAGAGGCCTAACACCTTGATGTGATAGTTACAGGACATGCTGGTGTTAAAAAGTTTGGGAACCCTTCTAGAAGTCTCTTATTGTGAAAAAATGAGTGAGTGGAAGATAACTGATCTTCAAAAGGCAACAAGTTCAAGATGACCCACTGTTAAAACATTTCAAGCACATTTTGTGTTCTCATTCAGTCATGTGAAGTGTTATGGGGAAAAGGAAAAGTGAACCACATTTGAGTACCATAAGAGATTTGAGCGCTTGGATTAAATTTACTTTATCAACATATATTGACTATGGAAACAGGCAAGGCAATGCAAATTTCAGAGGTTTTTGAATAGCCTTACTCCTCAAACATCATCTCAAGAAAAAGGCAGTCATGGGATCATCTAAATATCTTATGACCACAAAGCGGGCAAAGGCTACAAGAAGATAGCAAAGCTTTTTCAGATAGCTGTTACATCAGCCCTGAATCTGTTTCAGAAATGGCAGTTAACTGAAACAGTGGAGGTCCATTGAGGTCTGGAGGAGCGAGAAAGCTTTCTGAGAAAAATGTTTGAAGGATTGCTTCAGAGGGATTCCTCAGAGTTTCAAACATTGGTGCAATGCAGCAAAATCTTGCACAAATATCTCATTCACTTATCAGAGTAAAACCTTTCTTGGAAGTCTTTGAAAGTTTAGAGTCAAAAGTTGCATTTGAACAAGCTTGATGCTTTTTAAAGGAAATGACATGCAGACTGATTGGATTAGAAAGGAGTTTGCAGGTTGCAATGAGCAAAGGTATGTTTGAAGAAAAATTGATTGGTATTTTTGTGAAGGTTGCTTCTCCAACTTTTATAGGAAAGACTGACAAGACTTTTACCTGGCGATAAAAAGCTGTGACTGGGGGCATTATGAAAACTAAACATGCAGAGATTCAAAACTTTTGCTTTGGGCCTTTAATCTTTTTTGTTACTTTGAAACTATAAAGGATGGAAATAAAGTAACCATGCGTAAAATATTAACAGAGATGTGTCACTTTTATTATGATGTATTTTGGAAAGCATGTCATCTTGTTCTCAAATAGCTTCAAAGTAACAGGATTTTTGCAAGGGGTGCCCAAACTATGCACACCACTTGACAAGCAATTTTATGTAGTTAATATTAGTGTTGAGCCGAATAGCTACAGAAGTAAATAGTTGTATGATTGCACACCAGTGAAAGGCCATTTCCTTGCAGCGCCAGTTTTGATCCTTTTGGAACAATTTTCTTCTGCACTTTTAAGTTAAAACTTTAAAGGCAGCATTTTTACTAATGATGCCGTATTTTAGCATTGCTGCACTGTTATTTCAGTGCTTTCACTTAAGCATCAGAATATGCCGTCTTCCACTGATAACTGTAGAACTTATCATTTTGCTCACAAACTCAAGCTACTAAAAGAGCAACTCAGTCATTATTGATGATTTAAAATACACTTATGCTGAGGAGTGGGACTTCTCTTGTTCCCCTGAGACAAAATTGTTCACTTGCATGTTGGTGCTGCAGTGAATGTCTGAGTTCATATGTCTGGTGGTTTTATTTGTGTGCTTCAGAGCCAGAGATGAGGCAGGGCTCCAGTGCAGGAAACGTGAGGACGCCAACACCCGTCAGAGAAAAAGGTCAGTCCTCATTTAAAATTAAAAACATGAAAATGGTGAAATAACCGGTCGGTAAATCATTGCTCTTTAATGCAGTAATACTTTGTTTAAACAAATAATATTCTTGATAATTTGTTTTCTTAAACAGTAAAGGACCCCAGTCCCGAGGAGCTACTGAGGCAGCTGCAGGAAGAGAGGACCTGCAAAGTGTGCATGGACAAACTGGTGTCCATTGTCTTCATCCCCTGTGGTCACCTGGTGGTTTGTGGTGATTGTGCCGCCAGCCTGCGTCACTGTCCCATCTGCAGAGCTGTCATCAGAGGCAGCGTCCGTGCTTTTATGTCTTGAGGCTGCAGTGAAAAGACACCCCTCTACAGGTGTTACATGAGTGCTCTTGAGTTTCCATTGCCCCCACATTCCCCTAAACTGATCAAAATAAAGTGTTTTGCCTGCTTGTTTCGTCACATATTGTAGATCATTTTAAAATAATACACAATTTGGGTTCCACTTACGCGTCATCACATTTACTTTTTATTCATTGTTACATAAACAAACAAGCCACACAAAATCTTTGAAAGAGCACATTCTTTTATTAACAAACACCTATTTACATGAACACAAACCACAGTTTTGCATAAATAGGATTACACAATCAGGTCACATGGAGTTGGAGCAAGAGGTTAGAAGAAAAGAAGACAAAATATTCTTTTTCACTTCCAATACAAAGAAAAAAAGAACTATCTACAAAGAGATTTAATCTTTTAGCACATACACAACCATAAGAAGTCGCAACTAATACCAGTCACCAAGGTTTATGAAAAGCTTGTATTGCACTGAGAGGAAGATTAGTTTACACATTTTAGTAGCATGTTACTAGTAATATTGATTATGTTACAATGTGAGGTGCTTAGTTTTTCTAGTCCAGTGAGCAAACAAGCAGTGAGCAGTTTAAATGATAAAAATAGAATTGAAATTATGGCATTTCTCTGATAGAGATGGAACTAATTTAGTCAAAAAGATTAACTATTGACATTTTGAAGTTAGCCAGCAGAAGAGGTCAGATCATTTTCTATATCATAGCAGTTTACAAGGTTTCCTTCTGGCAGTGGAGTACACTTATCACAGATTAATCGGACATACAGTGTTTATTGCTGCTGATAACAGACACAAAGAACTTAAAAAAACAAAACAAACCAAAAGCAACTCCTGCGTCCATTTTTTAAATTAAATAAAAAAATTTAAAAAAGAAATATTGCAACTGAACAAATTACTTACTGAAAGCTTTCTGGATTCAAATTTATAAGGTGATCTGTCACTCTACACTAAATCCAGAGTGACGTGTCATGGAATCCCTTTCAAGATCCCCTATTTATGTTTTATTGTCTGCAAACAAAAGTGACTTTAAGACAAAAAAACATTCATTAAGATCTCTGTAGGATTAAGTAGATGGTTTGCACGTTGTACATGAACACTCTGGACAGCAGAGGGCAGTAGTGATTCATATCAACAATAAGGCAACTGAGACTGACAGTATCTGACACAGTCCTGAAAGATATAACATAAAATAAAGGGGGAAAAGTGCTACCAATCAGTACGGGAGATATGACCCATTTGTGTTCATCTTTGCAGAGGAAAGGTTATGGAAATGTTGGGTCAGAATAAGACATCAGAGTACGACACAAGCCACCAAAATCTTTCAGTTACAGTTTAACAAGCTTGGAGCCAGTTAATAGAAGTGTGTCTTTTATTATCTGACATTATGCACACAATTCTAATCCAAACCTTTCTTTCTTTGAAAAAACAAACAAACAAACAAACAAACAAAGAAACAAAAAAACATGCTACACTCAAGCACAGCTGAGGCTATCACCATTTCTAAGAGAATTTAAAGTGTTGATCTGACAGGCGACACAGCTCTGATCTATTCAGTTGCAGCCGTGCTATTTTTACACTTAATACAAAAACAGCTTGAACACTGCTGTGTGGAATTTGAAAGGTACAACAATTTTTATTGTTTCCCAGTTAAAAATATGCTTTTGTAACTAATGCTTGAACGTGTGAAATGACTGCCCCTTACAGACCTGTCAGCTGTTCGTAGAGAAGACTTGAAGTGAAAACAAAGCTTTTAGCTCACCAGCTAATACAAACACCTGACGCTTCAGAAATACTAACTATGCTGCTGATAAAAAGTAATTACAAAAATAGGACATAAAAGTAAAACTTGCATGCCGTTCTTTGTGTTTGAACACCCCCTGAAGACTATCACTCTCTTGCATTCTTGATAATTCAAATTTCAAACTCTGCATTTCATTATTTACATTTTCTATTTTTGGCAGATACCCCTGTAGGTTTGGTGCTTTTGTTCCCTCCCCGCCCTCTGCCTTACTGCTCCCCTGCCTCTTCCTGCTTTGCTTCTGTATTTTTGCACACAGATCCTAAAGTAAACAGGCAGCACACAATAGCTCATTCCACAGACTCCACTGTAATTCAGCCCTACAGTCAAGATCTTAACCAAACCAGAAATAATATGCTAAATCAGAGTCCTCCAAGACAAAGTAACACAGACGGAGAATGCTGGGAACTCTGCGATTACATCTACAATGTATATATTAACTGTACATGTAATACACTGTTGGGGAAAAATAATCCATGATGAAAAATCCCAGAAAGAAAATGGATGACACTTCCATAAAAACACAAAAACACCCTATGCTGTGCTATAATTCCCCTAGTTCCTAAATCCTGTCACAATGGACTCTTACAGAAAAATGTTGGGTTTTCTGGGCAGCCCACCAGAAAATGACATGTTTAAAGTACTGAAATCATGAAGGGGAGGAACGTCTTGTGTGCCGAAGTGCAGTAGGATGTTTATGTGAAAACAGCCGTTTTGGCTCCGTGGGAACTTGCTGTATCACCTCCCTCACTGGATGCATTTCTATTTACGTAGACCTGGAGAAGACAGAAACATGGAAAGAGAGGGAAGAAGATTAGCTGTTCTTGGGTTACACAAACACACTCACATGCATGCATCCCTGGACAAATTTATTCAGGATATAACTCATTTTACATTGGGGAGAAAACCTCCTCCTTCCCATTAGAGACAGAGCTGATTAAACTGTCAAGAGGCTAATAAAATATTAATTTCACGTTGGCCGAGAATTAATGCATGATTTCTCTGCCTCATAGCAATTAACTTCTGCACATCTTAATTAATTAATCTAATTTTTGACAGACTTGTGTATTTTTTGTATGTATTTATTTATCTTTTTGCCTCGACCAGTAACTGCTTGTGGCATGGACACACCCACATAATACAGAAATACTAACAACAGTACAGTGAAAGACTTTCATATTCCACAAAGCAACAGCATGATTTAGACAGCAGCTATGGCACCCAGATATTTCAACTCTCCACAAACCAAGCAAGCAACTTTATGTGATGAAAACTACTGTGTCCACATCCTGAATGAGTAAAAATGATTAAAAAAAACACTAAAATGAAATGGAAGTGGGCCATTAATTGAGAATTATTCTTTAAAAATCTTTTTTTTTTTAGGGAAATGGAAATACATGAACCTCTAACAATTACATAATACACAAGGGACAAACATATACTGGGATGTGGTACTTACAGGTACATGGGCTTTAGGAGAAGATGAGATGGTTTCTCATTGACATGGTAGAGTGGGAATGGATCAAATCCACCAATAAAATCAACTGAAAACAAAAAAAAATTGAAGACATGATTTATGGAATAAATTAAAAGATGGATGATAACACAAGACAGTAACTAAAAAGCATGACGTAAATTTGGACTGAAATGGGGGGGGG
>JAPMNP010691925.1:3286-13878 GCA_029874935.1 Atherina boyeri | reverse complement strand
GTGTTTTTAAACAAGCGTTGCTTACTTTTTTTATTTTTTAAATTGTTTTGCTCTTGTTTGAGGGTTGTTGATTACAAGAACAAATGACAATCCATTTGAAGAGTTGACCTAGACTCTTATGATTTCTCTATCTCCATAACAGCCTTTTTGCAAAGCGGTACCTAAATACAATGACTGACAGCCAGCTGAAGCAGTATGATAGACTCATTAATGAACCAAGCAATGACTGGGATATCTACTACTGGGCAACAGGTAAGAGAATAATTTTTTTTTGTTAGACAAGATTCTTCTTGGGCATTTAATTGAGCCTGTGAATTCTCATAAAACACAATGTTTTGACTCCTAGTTATCCTTTCAAATAGTTTAGCGTCTTTTTCATCATGCCATCAAAACCATGTTCTTTAGCTCGTTTCTTCAGGTCCTCCAGCAGCTGCTCTTACTCCTTTTTTAAATGCATAAAAATGTTGTTTATGAAGCCTTATTGCTTGTACACTCAAAATCTACATTTCACCAGCTGGTATTCATCAGAAAGCCTCTGAACACACTGAAAAGCCAAGAACATGCACATTTAAATAGACTAGCGATCTACTCTTTTTCTTCTTTTTTTCTTTTTTTTTCATTTATATATTCATTATTCATTCGCAATCAGTAATTATTTGTCCAATATGTTAATCATTGTTCACTAGGTTAAATATGGCGATTTTTATCACCACATACTCTTCTGTTATTGCTTAAAACTTTACTACTTCTTGTTGTGTATAGAATTTTGAGTCGTGATGAAAAGTGATGTTAAAAGAAATAAAGAAGAGAATTAATGATTTGGCAGTAAATGCACTCAAGTCAGGATGCTTTTCATGCTCTGGAAGGAATTAGGATATGGCTGACTCACTGGCAAAATCTTTTGCAGTATTTTGTTCGGCTTAATTTTTGTTCAAATTCACACATACATACAAACACACACTCTAAAAAGATAAATAAACAAAAAAAAATAGACATCATTTTTTGGAAAACTCCTGTGGGTATTATAATTAGAAAAAGCCTTGTGTTTGTTAGAGCTGGCAGTCATTCATGCCTGATGAAACAGATGTGACAAACAGCTCTGTTTACAAATTCACTTCAATTCTGTAGCTGTTTTCCTTTATCTGTTTCTTTTGGCTGAGGCTTCACCTGAGGGAACTTGAACACTGTCCCAGGACAACATACCATTTAGTTTTTCTAATTCCCTCTTAATTTGATCAAATTATTTATCTGTTTGGTCGTTTAGTGCAGCTGAAAAACAGAATAATCGTAAGAGCAGCATCAACACTTCCACTTGGCAGCAACTCAGGACAAACAAACGGTTGCATGCAGTCTGACTTTACTCGACCAATAATTGCACAGCTGTTGCTATTAAGTAATTTATGGAAACCATTTTGATTTTCTAACAGAAAATCGTTTTTGAGGATACACACACACAGAGCTCGATATGAAGAAAGCATTTATATCGTGAATATTATACAATAATTGTGTCTGTTTTCATTTCTGACATCGAACATTAATTTCCTTATTCTTGTCATGAGGGTAAAAAAATATTAGTCAGCCAAGAGAGCTTATATTGTCTTAAAATAGCTCAAGGTGATGTCAGAAGGGTTCCCCTCTGTGTGTTCATTACTCTTCAGCCATCTGTTTCTCAATTTAGGTAGAGATAAACAACCAGACACTCTTTTTCTTTTTTCCCCCAAAATAAGAATTTAAAGGGACATTGTATAACATTTTCTGTTGTTTACTGGCCAAAAATATGACCTCTGCTAATAATCTGACCCATTCTCTTAAGTGAAGAATTTTATATTTGTTTCTACATAGGGCGGGTCAGCCGGTAGGGAACCGCCATGACAGTCTGCCATCTTGAAACTACAAGTGGCTGAGCAGAACAAACACACGGCATGGAAATGACTTGTTGAAGCACAATTCCATCTCTTTTGGATAGAGGCAACAACACCATAGGGAACTTGCATGTTTTGTTGTTGTTATTGTTGTTTTCAGGATACAGGGTCAATAATCTAGATAATATAATTGACTCCCTGCAGATTTATTCAGTGTCGAGGCTTTTTGATACACGGCGGCTACCGTAGTTGCAATACGTGTTTGAAATTGTGAGGTGCAACAGTGCATTAATTATTTTTATTCGCTACATGAATTCAACATTAGATGGCGGTAATTCTTACACAATGTCCCTTTTTTAAAGATTATTTGTTTCAACATATCTTAACCTATCCACCACTTGTTTACAGAAGCCCAGCCGACCCCTGATGTGTACCAAGGAGAGGTCATGGATATGCTGAAAGAATTCACAAAGAACCGAAACCAAGAACAGAGGTTGGATGCACCCAGTTTGGAGTACCTGGAGAAGGAATGTTAGTGAGGTCCTTGGCCCTCCGGACGTTCTCAGAGACTTTATGAAAGAGGGAAACTGAATAAACCTGAGTTTGATTAGACTCCAGAAAACATTAATGGGATGTCCTCCAGTTTCCGTGTCATTATCTAGCTATAGAAGGTAAATCCTTTTCTCTATTGTACTAAGAAAAGGATTCATGGAACATGAGGGGATGGCTATTGATCAGAAACCTGCAGCTAAACTCAAATAAAAGGAAGGTGATGTTAATATTTTTATTAATTGTATTATAGATATGCGATTGATTACTGTATGTTCAAACTGCTTTGTGTGTGAAAAGCTTTGTGTGAGCGAGCCTTGATAAATGGATATTGTGATGTCATTGTGCCTCTTGCTCTTTTTCATATTTAAATAATCATAATATTCTACTGTTTTGCTGCTTTCTTGTTATAACCACACCTGTTATTCTATACCACATGAGTGGATGACATGACTGAAGGGTGCCTTGATTGACAGTATAAACAGTATGTTACATAATAAAGGTTGTCCTGCTTGTAGTATATATTTTCAAACGCCAGATGGCAGCATATCACTTTCATTGTCAAACGCAAATTGGTCACCTGGAATTAAAATTTTTTGTTTGAAAATATCCAATGAATTGAATAAAAATGATTTTATTAATCCTTGAAGGGAAATTATAGTATTGGTACAATTTTTAAAATATTTTATATCAATTTGATCATCTGCTGATTATCCTTCATACAGCCACTTAAATTGTAGAAATCATGTTGCAAGCATGTTTATGTAATTATGGAAAAGTCACCTTACTGTTTCAAATTGACTGGAATTTAGATTGAATTAAATTAGATACATATGTTGCTAAACTACAAATATTTCTCATTAAAACCTTGTAAACAAGGTTATATTTCACTGCTTCGCTACTGGATCAGCATGTGTTGACTACAGGGAACATTTCTTGTCTGGCTGTGTGTCATGTCGGTTCAGTGGAACCTTGTACTGATTGCAGAAGAGAGATGCCCTCTGGCCAGGTGATGTGCACAGAATCTCAAAACAGATGACAAGCTTGCTTGTGTACGTTCACAGAATTATAATGTATACATGATCTGCAGCCATGGTGTTACACAAACCAGCCAACACCACAGATACAAATGGAAAGAACTGTCTGCATTTCATGGTTCATCTCTTATTAAATGGAAATATGATGAGTAAGACTGACCTCTTTTCATTTTTTTTTGTTCTCAGCTTGTCCTAAAATAGACCAAGATGATGTCAGAAGGGTTCCCCTCTGTGTTTTCTTTGCCCCTCGGCCATCTGTCTCACCATTTTTTTTATTTGGTGGTGAAAATGAAGTGAGGGATTTGCTCAAGTTCTATATTTGTTGTTGGCAACTGTGCCACATTTCATATCCTTAGATCGCATATCTTGTTTTTTTGTTTGTTTTGTTTTTTGGGATTTTTTTTTTTCGAACTCTACATCTTTCAACAACTTAAGCTAGGACATATTAAGCTCAGGATTCAACATAAAGGTTTGTTAAAAGGTTTGTACCAAAACAAGTGGGTTTTTGCCAGTTATACATTTTGATTCCTTAAAATGGGCAGTACCTCTGATGGCATTTCAGATGTCTGTGAGATGTTTGTATATCCACCAAAGTGAGAAAAAAAACCAAAATGCACACACATATATATACATATATAATAGTGTATATACACACACATATACATATATTTATACTTAATTGACGTCATTAAGTATAAATAGAATGCAATGATTTTAAGTCTTTTAATGACAATATCTGTTTGAAAATATAAGGTCATGATACAGAAACATTTTAAATATCCTAGATTTTAAAAGGTGGAGTATTTCAGAGGTCACAACAGAGATGGGACCATCATTCTGTGAAAGACTGCTAAGCCAAAAAGTCTAAAAACATCCCAGTAATGTTATATGGCCGCTATAAGAGATTACATGGAGAATAAGGGATTTGAATGGAGAGCAGTAATTTGTAATTGAGCTATTCTTAATTTACCTTCTGTTTTTTTCTATTTAGCAGTATTTAAATACTTTTTCTACCACTGAAATAGTTGCATCTGATCCACAATAACTGTCACAATTTTCTACTTTTAAAAAGATATTTCATGCAGCGGAAGCCTTTATGGCTCCAATGTTTGTTTAGAGAGTATATTCATCAGTTGCCCACGCACACCCACTGTGCCTATCTGTAGCCCAGCTCTCCTGTCATCCTCCGCTGCTGCTTCCTGTGTCGTGACAGCTCTCTGTTTTATCCTCAGCGCTGCAGTCACCCTCAGATCCCGTGGAATTTCAATCTCACGTGCTTTTGTTTCCTTGTTGCACCAGTATCAGCACCCCAACCCTTCCTTCTCCTCCCATGTCTGCTGGAAATTTTCTTGCAAAGGATTGCAAAAGAAAAATGCTCTCAAACTAAACACCCTGTTTCTTTATTAAATATAGTCATTCCCACCCTGTGTTGAAGATGTATTAAAACATTAAGTGTGTAGGAGGGAAATCAAGCCACTTCCTTGATACCAGAAATCAGCACCAAGCGCAAAATTCCAAGTTTAAAAAATGAAAGGCAAAATTCGACACAAACTCTGAATGAGAGAGAAATTGTACAAACATGATGATATACCACAAGCAGAACTCGGTTTAAATTGCATTTTAAGGTTGCTGAGATACTTAAACTTTACTTGTGCAGAAAGGGTGGGTGTGTATAGAATAAGAGATGTTAATATGAAACCTAGTCAAAGTTAAAAGGTGTTCAAAACTAAGCATTTTAGTACTTCTGTATGTCTTATTACTTCCAATGTAATATAATTTGCATAAAATTGCTGTACCTTTTAATCTACAACATTAATGTTACTATACATTGAGCTTTCAAAGTTTTGCTTATTATAGAAAGGTTTTGGCCTAATCTTTACAAAGCTGATATAAGAGAGGTATATTGAATACATTTATGAGCACATTAAACTTCCAATAGAATCCTTGGAATATCATTAAGTTATCAATGTATTGCTAAGTTGGGAGTTAAATATTATTTGGTTACCTCTTTGCAGGTTCACGCTGATTTAATATTTTTTAAAAACTGCATTGTTTTATCTAAAAAATTATTTCAGAAAAAAGGGGAAAATGGTTTCGTCAATTTCCCGAGGGATTCACCGGACTCAAAGACTGCAGATTGTTAAAAGGCAAGAAACATTGTTCTTAATGGAATAAATTAGCAGAGTTCATAACTTGTAGCATAGTGTCAGGACATAAAAAAGGGAGTATAATAAAACTTTGCAATCTTGGGGCCTTTAGGAAGCAGTACAAGTAAAACAGAGTCTGTTGTAGAAATCACTGGATTAGCTCAGAACACTTCTGTAACTCATCACTGAAGAGTTTGTCACTGCCAACACAAAAAAAATAATACGGCACCGTGCCAAGAAAAAACACGAGCAAAATCCAGATAGCTGCTGCCGTCTCTTGGCACGAGTTCATTTAAGAAGGATTTGTGAAAGTGGAAAACTGTCTATTACTATTGCTTGATGAATCAAACACAAAATCATGGATGTCATGTTACTCTTGCTACAAAGAATGGACATCCAACTTATGATTAGCATCAGGTTAAAAAACCAGCATCCATGATGTAAAATGTTCCCATGGATAGCGTGCACATACAGTAAGTTAATAAATCACTAATTCTGAACAGTATAGTCGGTGTAACTGTACATCTACAACCTTTTCGGGGAGGGCCTTGCTCATCCCAGCAGGACAATGTAAAACACATTCTTTTTATATAGGCATATTGGTGAAAATCCTAAATCAGCACAAGAAACACAGCACAGTTTCAACACTTGACCAGTTGTGTTTCTACTTTCAATTAAATATTGTGTTTTAATAATTTACAAATGACACTGTCATCCTCCTCAGAAAGTATCAGTGTGGTGCAGGGGTATACAGGCATATATAGACTAGAGTTACTTCCAAAGAACTAATTGCAGTTGTAAGAGCATTTTAGTCCTATCCATGAACTACTTGTAACAATAACAAAGTGATGTTAAAGCCTAAAGCCGACCAGGAAATGAAAAAGTTTCCCCAGAAACATGCTTGCATGTAACCATGGCAAAAAAAACATGGAGTTTGTGGCTGCTGTGCTGTAAAATAAAATATTTTAGCTCAAACTGAAAAAGAAAGCATTTACTTGCTCCATCCAAATACCTAATGCACACATTTTGGCTTATCAATTGATGGAATTGACAATAAAATTAATTATTTTGCAATTATTATTTTTCTACAGCATGCACACCTGCTAATTGTTGTGGTTAATAGTAAAAAATAGATGGTTAGAGTTAGAAAAATACACACTGTCATGGTTTACAAAGTTTTAGTCACTGGTTGTTGTTCCGGTTACATGATATGTAAGTGTAGACATGTACACGTCACGATTTTTGGTTGACTTGTCGGTATATAAAGAGGATCATACTTCTCCAATGTTATCTAAATAAGTTTATGTAGAGTTTCATGCTTATTTTCTTGTAGGTTAACCATAACTGAAGTAAAAAGTCTGCACACTTCTTTCTACACCTCCTAAAATTGATAGCACGAGAACTCTTCGTAGAGTCTCTTTGTTGTGATGCTCGTATATCCTAAAGTGATAGTAAAAAGAAAAAGGAAGCTTCTGAAAATTCATAACAATACCAGACCAGAAGAGTCTTTGTTTTATATACACATTTATAGTATTATATACACTGTACAGATTTAAAAAAAATAAATGGCTGATATTTAACATTGTGCACCCCACAGATGTGTGACTACAAAGAGAAAAAGGAGTGACAGAGAGGGGTTAGTGATACCAAAGACAGACAGATATCAACAACCCCAGTAAATACTAATGATTTTTCTTCTCTTTTTTTCCTTTTTTTCCCACACAGGACACTTCACAATCATTTGTACAGTATATAAATTAAAATGTTGCTGGTTAACCTCTCTTTGTTTCAAGCAGTCCCTTAAATAGAATGCCCTAAAACAGAAATGGGAGCTTGTCCAGTAAACTTTACCAGTGTGTGGTATTTAGCCAGTGAGGAGTGTAGAAAGATTTTTTTTTGTTAGATTTCTTAAAAATATACTGAACCCTGACTTATCTTTAACCAATATTCAAGTTGCATTGATTGAAGTGACTTTCACTTAGCCATTGGAATGTAATGCTCTGTCAGCAGCATTTAAAATAATCCCTTGCTTAACCCACAGGGCCATTGGGACAGACAGATGACTTCCTCTGCTTTTTTTAGCATGCTCCAATGCTCTGCTCTGACCTGAGACATAGCTAGGAATGATGCAAAGAGGTGATGATTATCTCCCATCTCACCTTTTTTTTTTTTTTTTACCCCCGTGTCCCCTCCTTTCCTGACACTCAGAGAGGGAGCGCATATGGTGAAGAACAAGGCGTGGCAGAGTTTATAAGGCACACAGAACACTTTGTGCCAGAAAGCATGTGTGCACAATGGGGGTGTTTTGGGGGGATGCCAGCTGAGATGTTAAGAAACCACCCTTTGTTTTTTGGTTGAATCAGATTGAATCAGGTGGAAAGGATGGATAGGACATTATCCAGGACATTATGTCGGTAGCTGCTTCCATCTAAACTAAAAGATCTGATGCATGATGGTAAAACAAAAAAAGGTTTAATTTCAGAATGTTGTAAAGCTTGTTTGATATACTTTTCCTGTGACTTTCACTCTCAGCTCATGTGGAAGAGATTTGGCTTTCAAGTCAAAAACCTCACATGACGAAAATAACCCTGCTATGAAGAGAGGTTTGTTCCAGCATCGTCGTCAACAAGTGCAGTGATTCTTAAAGGAGGTGACAAAATGAAATAAAAATAAATACATATATAAATAAACAAATACTTCATTTTACATTTGAATTGATACGGAAGAAAAACAATAAACAATGCTGCTCGTAATAACCTGACAAAATAGAGAGCAGCGCGGATGCAAACAAAGGGACCCACGGTAAATACAATCACTCAAAGTAAAGTTCACAAAAGTTCAATACTGACAGTCACACATAGTGCAAACACACAAACACACANCCAGTAGACAAAAACAAACAGCGGAATGTAAAAGTACTCCCCTCCCCCCAGATATTATTACTCTTATTTGTTTTCATTCATGCATCTGACTCAATGGAGGTCACACTCAGGCAGTAAAGCAAACACCTGGAAGACTGACCTGTACATCAGCTAATCCCAGCCTCAAAAAACAACAAAAAAACAAAACAAATAGATTTTGTTTATCTTGATGGACACTGCTATGTGTGAGAGGGCTAGTGTGGTTTGATTAACTGATATCATTTATTGACAAATCAGCGTTTTGTCATCACTGCCTGTTGAAGCATCACTTCACCCATATCGTAAAGCAAAAAAAAAGCAAAAAAAAAGCTCATCAATCTTAAAAATGAAGGGGAAAAAAAGCATCTCATGGTGTTCTTTACTGCTTTTGCTCACAGAGAGTCTGTGTAGCTCCGTTGGCCTCAAACTGTTCAGAAGCCTGGCTTCCACAAAGCGTCACTGAGCCAGCTATTGGTTTTGCTGAGTTCTTAACAGCCAATGATTTTTGTTTTCTATCCCTAATGGTGGTGTATCTTTGTACCTGTTACTGATATTGTGAGCTTTGTATGCATTTGTCCATCGAGTTAAAGAAAATAGAAACCTGTTTTGTCAGTTTTCCTCAATATGATGTGGGTTTGTAATTTGGGTGGACTGATACTTTAACCATAGTAACCTCCTCCCAACTGTTCAACGAGCAACATCACCAATTTGATCAATTCCACCACCATTAAAGGTATTTTTCCTTTCAACATTATATTTAATTTAGCTGTGCAAGTAAAAAGTATTCTAGCACACTCACACTCATTCACATAATTGCACACTCCCATATTTATTGAAGCTGCTTTTTGCGTATTTTCTGTGTCTGGAAGAACAGGTTGATTTTCTAAGTTTTTTTTTAAAAACAAACAAAAAGAAAAAATCAAATAAAAACACGACATTAATCACTTTACTCTTTTTTTCTATCCATTGGGATTTCTTTTCCAAAAGAATAGGAAAGTATTTCATGACACCTGCCCTTTTGGACTTGTGTTGAATGTTCATGTTCATACTATTTTTTTTCCCCTTTTTTTTCTTTTGTTGAAGGAACTTCATTTAGGATTACAGCACATCACCCACAGCACGCACAGACAATAAAGGATTCCAGCCAAGGGAGAATTATTACAGTGGAAAGAGCGAAAAGTGAAAAAGATCAAACAAAAGTTGAGTGATTGAGTCCAGTTAAAGCCCATTCTAAATGCAGTCCATCACTCTTCCATCGCCTGTGTCTGTTTCCTTATTTTTCAGGCATTTTAAGGGTATGAAGGAGCAGTGACAGAAATGGAAAAGGACTTAGAGAGAGAAAAAAAGTGAGGAGCAGATGGGGTTGCTCCTTGCTGTGAACCTGATGTAGGTGGTAAATGGGTTTCACAGGTCAGTGGCAGTCACACTTAGGTGCATGTTTGAACACAGTCCATCTTGCTGCCACGGAGGAGGGTTTGACTATCAGTTTGATCCATTTTTGGTCGGTAGTTTGTATTCATGGGTAGCAAGAGGTACTGCTCTGATGTTAAACTCTGGGAATGGCTGACATGATGGAAGAAAGATTAAGGGATATCTTGAAAAAGACATCATAGAAAGAGGGCACAAGGAAGGAGACATCAAAGACATTTTTCAGTTCAGACAAACAGATGAGATGGAGTCAGGTGAAAATCAGAACTTGACAAGGGGTGAAATTTAGAGATGGTGCCACGAGGACTGAGGGCAAGGAATATCAAAGAGGCCTGAGAACAAAGAGATGATACAGTACATGGTCTACTGTCCATCACTGCATTTAGGGAGGAGGGTGTGTGTGCTGAGAGCAGGGGCTGAGAGGTCAATGTTGAATTCTGGGGGAAAAACACTGTAGGCAGGTCGATTGCTGGGTCCCTCAGGCTTTGAGAGCGTGCCACTGGGCCACGGCAGTACGAGGATGACCCATCATATCTTTCCAGTGTTTTACCTCAGCAGGGCCACTCTTCCATGAAAGATAAATCTATGAGAAAAAGAGAGTTAACATGACTATTACATCACACAGGGATGGATGTCAAGGTAAAGAGCACTACCAAAAAATAAAAAGAT
>JAPMNP010691913.1:0-11895 GCA_029874935.1 Atherina boyeri | reverse complement strand
ATCTGAGCCTTAAGGTTCAAACACTCATTTGGAAATTGTGCCACTGTACATTTTGAAGTGGTTAACTCATAGAGCAATATAACCTTTAAATGCTCCTGATAAGACCACTATGTGAACTTGAGATTTCATTATTGACCTTAAAGAGAGAAAATGTCAATGAATAAACTTCTTGAGGATCTCTAGAGGCGATGAGAGTTTGGTTTGAGGTTATGTCCCAGAGACAAATAAGTCTTTGATGAAAACGCAACTCACTCCAAACACACTTACATTTTCCAAATGTTTGTCTGAGTTTATTTCTGTCCCACTGCTACAGTGTTTGTACGCCAAAGAACTGGCATTAGTCCAGATCAATGTGTGCTGTGTCAGCAGGGAAGTGGGCTTGTAGGGAAGAGTTAATATCCTGCAGAACAACAGGGAGTGTTAGGGATATGATCACCTCCTTCACACACATACAGACCTGCCATGATGTGTGCCGGTGTGGAGTTAATATCCTCTTCCCTCTGAGAGCTTAAAAGTGCCCCACACATACACTTCATAACTATTTATTTGATCATAACTGAGACCTCGGAGTGTTGAAACAGACTGTGCTCCCTGGAGAACCTGTTCAGCGATCTGAAGGAGCAACTTATTTTGAAAAACCTGTGTATGGAAATGTGTTGTTAAATAGGGTAGATATGGACACAAATAGTGCTTCTTATGTATGGTGAAATGCATTTTTTTTCTATGAAAGGACACAGACAACAAAAGAGTGACCTTTTGGGAAGAAACTAAGACAATAGTGATTTGGTTTTCTTCTATGTTGGCTCAAACCTCTACAGTTTTTTAGCAAGAATATGGTTCCTTCAGTTCCTTTATAAAAAAGTGTTCTACACCAGAGAAACCAAGGCAAAAAGCATATACAAAATGCCTGGAGAGCCCCAAACAAAGTGTCCCTTTCAGTATTTTTTTTTGTCTAACCCAGATTTTGCTGCTGTATTACCTTTTAAGGTTGTATATTTGACATTTAAGCTATAAATACATCCATCCATCCATTAACTATACCACTTATCCAATTCAGGGTCATGGGGGCCTGGAGTCTATCCCAGCTATTAGCAGGCGAGAGGCAGGGTACACCTTGGACAGGTCGCCAGTCTGTCGTAGGGTGTCATAAATACATATTTAGTGAAATGTTGTCACACATTAATGTTGCTATTATGGCTGCAGATTCCTTGTTTCATTCTCACACACCAGCTTATCATATCTTTGAGAACTTTAGTTGGTCTTTTTGAAAGAATGATTAGAACTGAGATTAGGTTCTGATTTTCTTTTTAACTTGAGGGTTTTAATTCCCCCGTCTGATTAGATGTCGTATTTTACACAAAACAAACGGCCGGATAGTGCATTTTGAAACAGTGCGGGAGCCAGACAAAGATTCAAAATATACAAACAAGGAATTCAAAGAGGTCTTTTCGGGCCGAACAGTGAAATGCTCTTGACTGGCAAAGTCAAATCTGAGCACATGTTTTACTGATGAAGAGCAGATTAGTCACTTGGGCTGGATTACAAACCAAGGAAACTGCCAGCTGATGATCTAGAGGCATGAGTTCATTTAGTGTCAGTTGCCTAATGGCAATAGGTCTGATCAGGGCTAGAGTGTGGGCTACTAATATAAAACTGGACTATTTGCCCATCACATGGTACAACTCAAATTGAATATCTGTTTTGTTGTCCACTGTAGATGATATCCCTTCATGGTGGGCAGGCTCATCTGCTTATCATACTTATGCAATATGAAGCTGCGGTGACACAGACACAAGAAGCAAGAAATACATGTTTTATGTTGCAAGAGGTCAATGCACTTTGTGACTTGTGACTTTGTGGTTGAACATAACCACAAACGTCTTGTGTGAAGCAGACTATGTCTTTAGTAAGTGGAGAAAACAAAAGATCAAAGGCCCTAAGAAAAAAAAGCTCTTTGTTTATACTGTGCTCTTGGATTTATGCATCTTTACGTGCTGTCCATGCAGAAGATGGGATATCCATGTCCTATGTTTTGCAATCAATGCCCATACTGTGTGCACAGAATTGCAAATTACTTTTTCAGAGGAAAAGTCACGATCGTTCCACCCACATGTGAGCATTTTAAGTCTTGTCTTTTTACATCGCTGTTGAGCACTGGCTAAGCTAAAACCTGTACCTGAAACCAGTTATTACCCAAAATTAACCAAAAAACAAAACCCCAACCAAGACAAAATGGTTGGAACTGTTTGAAGGAATGACACATATGTACGACTAGGTCTGTGTTGTAATGAAAGCCTGCATCAACGTACATTAACAGCTTTACAATTTTTTAAAGGAAAAGTGCCGTTTTTTTTATCCTGGATCTTATTTACGGTATAGCATGAAATACATTCATAAACTCACCCGGACAATTTTGGAGTTACTTGAAGTCTCTTGGGAGATATGTAGATCCATCGCGCTAGCGTACATATCCATTCAATGGAAGTGGTCAGGCAAGCATTTCAGCCTCTAATAAGACATTATCTGCCACTAAAATGCCTTCATTTCACCAGTGTTTTGTTATTAGTTGCTGTACTATCCCTCTGTGCCTTCAGAGCGGCTTTGTTGTCATCCAAAACCATTGGGCAGGGTGAATTTATGAACGTGTTTCATGCTATAAATAACGTCCAGGTTAAGAAAACTGTACTTTTTCTTTAAAGGATATTTTTGTTTCCCCTGAGCATTTTCTTTTAGACAAAAGATTTTAATCAAATTTAACTCAAAACATGTTGATTTTTTCTGTTCAGTAGCCAAACTTACATATTTCCAATGGAGAAAAAAAGGCCAATTAACAAATGAATAAATAGAAATAAAAAACAAACAAAAACAACACAAGCACAAAAAGTGATTTGCCAAGTTATTGTGTCTTGCTTTACAAAACATACTGTGGCTATGATGATTTGTGCAAGTGCAATGTGTGCTGTACAGTATTTAAGGTTAGCAACAGTATCTGGGTATTTATGAAAAACTGCATTTGATTAAACAAACATATCTGTTTCTCCTTGAACTCTGATATGTGGTTAGGGGAGATTTTAAACCCAAACTTTGCTGGCTGTTGAAACTGTGGGTTTCAAATTCTAAATCTATCTGTCTTACTGGTCTATAATTCATGAGCAGAATCTGTGATTGGTAGACTGACTCAGCACAAAGCAACATGGACAGCCAATTGTAGTTTTTAATGTGGAAAATGATTGAATATATATTTGTTTCAGAATAGCCTCATCAGCTAACATTTCACTTGCTCGATCACATCCAGCATGACAGAGAAAGCGGAAATTCTCAATCTCTTATCATAATGAATTGAAGTTTTTTTTTTTTGTCTTTTTTGCTAAATTCAAATATTCTTATTGCATATTCTGTCAACTCATAGGGGACACTGAGCGTTTGGAGACAGTCTGGTTATCAGGCATTTGCCAAAATGAGAAGAACGAAGTAATGAGCAGCAAGCTGGACATAGACAACATGGCAGGCGTCTTCTACATGCTTCTGGTGGCTATGGGCCTCAGCTTGCTGGTCTTTGCCTGGGAACACCTGCTCTACTGGAAGCTACGGCACTCCCTGCACAAGTCTGACAAACTGGACTTCCTGTTGGCCATCAGTAGGGTGAGATTTGCAACTTTCTCAGTTAACTGTCAAGTTATTCAGTGAAACAAATTAGTTCTTTGTTTATCCCCAGTTGCTTTTATAGAAGTAGACTAAGAAACTGCCTAATTGACATTTATTATTAAGTTATTAGACTGTTTAGCTGTGTAATTGGATTAGTTGTGTAACAGCTTGGCTGAGAATGCGATCGAATGCCGGGCTGGTTAAGAATTTTGTTTCTAAGTGGCTGTTTGCCTTTTTTCTGTTTAATATGCTGTTTTACATTTAGTGGCTCTTATGGGATGAGAGCTTCATGCAAATGGATGAGTATTTGCATCTAATTGCATAGTTTCATTGGAGGACCTTGTTTTGATAGGGTTATGGTTGCACAGCATTCTTATAAAGAATGAGGGAGGAGAGATAAAGACAAAAAAGAAGCTTCACTGCTGCTGTTTACTCAGCATTTAACTCTTTGTGTGTGAGTGGAAATTTAGGCTAATTGGAATAACAAAATCAGTTTGTTGATGCTGTCTGGCAATGTAGTTATAGAGGCAGACAGCACTGGCTCAAGTTACAGCCAGTGAAATGTCTCTGGACTCCAGCCTCTTCTACTGTGTAATTATACCATTGTGCCTAGATCTGGGTTTTATCAGATTAACGGCTAAATGACTATCTGATCATTAATCCTTATGGGGCGGCCCCAAGGACCAAATTAAATTTGGCTCTTTCAGGATCTCTCAGCCAACTGTAAGCGGAGAGAAGTCATGGGATTTGACTCTTTGTCCATGCAGTTGGACTCAGTGTGTTTTGAAAAGGGACATTAGGTTCCGGGGTTGTGTACGTTTATTCGGGCAATCCTCTCAGCTTAAACAGTTTTCATTTGGGTCCCGGGAGAATGCATAATGAACAAGTGTTGAAGACTTGCCTCAGTGATTAAATGAGACATTAATGAAATCAAAGTTTTACTTTTGTCCCAATGGGGGAATTTATTAGTGAAGAGGTGGGTCACCTCTTTGAGATTGCTTGAGATTGATTGAAAGAGATTCAGATCATTTCTGTGCAATTGTCCCGTTTGGACTGCTTGGTTAATTCAAGATTAATTAAAAATGTTTAATTTGTGTCCCATTTCTTAATCGCATTGATTTTTTTTCATGTCTTTTCCATCTATCAGGGTATTTACAGTTGCTTTAAAGGAGTGGAGGATCCTGGACGTTCATCTGGTTTGGCCAAACCTGACCTTACCTCCAGTTATGCTCAAGCAAACATGCTTAAGATGCTTCGCACTGCCAAGGATCTGGTCTCTACAGCTAATGTTGAGAGTTCCCTGGACAATGCAACCAAGACCATAGAGCAGTTAAGTCGCCATGGCGGTACCTTGCCTGTTCGAGTTCCACAAGTTGCTACAGAGACCGTGCCGGGAGGCTTTGCTTACATTATGGAAAACCATTGTGCTCTTCCTCAGCGCTCCCTAACTCCACCTCTAACTGGTGTTACCACTCTGAAACAGCAGAGGGGTGTAACCAGGCCAACACCACTACGCTACACACTTCCAACTCGTTCTTCGTCATGTCTGTATGACCGACCACTTCCTGTGTCCAGCCTGAGCAGCCCCCACCTGGCCGTGGGAGAACCGTTGCCTCATCAGCACCCACACCACTACCAAACCACTGGGAGAGTCTATATAGATTCCCATTCTCATTCACCTTTCATACCATACACTGACCTCCAACTACCTGACATATATGCATCTCATCCTGTCTCTTCATCCCAAAACCAGCATGTCCAAATGGGCTTCACTCAACGGAAAAGGAGGTCCAAGAGTTTTCAATGTGAGGATGGGGATGTAGAGAGGAGAAAACATGGAGAGCAGATAAAGTGTGACAAAAGTCCCATCAGTCTGAGTGAACTCAAAGTCAACCACCTCCAAGACAACCACATCTCCTCCGCACCTGTTGACAATATTTATTCAGGTGAAGGGATTTGTCCACGGGTAGAAAACTACAGCTCTTGGCCCCCAGAGGACCTTGTTCTGAGAGGGAGACGCAGGCACCGCCGCCCCTCTTTTCTCAAAGCAACTTGGGGCACTGAGCAAGTTCGGCAACTTGATGAATCCCAGTCTTCTCTGTCCAGCCAATCGCCTTCAACCCTACCAGACCTGTTTCCATGCATTCTCACACCAACCACATCTACCAAGGCTCACAACCCTGCCCATCTACGAAACAACCTATGCCTCCCAAGGAGCCAGGCCTACCTCCACATTAGGGAGGACCAGAGAAAGCCTAATAGCCGTAAGGGCCAGAGGCTGCGCTACTCCCACTCCACCCACCTGCCTACATATGGTGAAGCAGTGCGACATGGAACTGGGATAGGGCGTGGTGTGATGCGAAGGGCCACCAGCTTGCTCAGCCGACAGTATGCACACTACCTGAACTCATACCCTGGGCTCCCACTCTACCATGGTCCACTGGACCTTCAGCGCCACAGCCAGGCTTCCAGCCCAGTTTGCCAATTGTTGGCCTGTGGTGGAGGGCAATGTGGGGGCCAGGGGGCCCTGCTATACCAGGACAGTGTTTATGGGGCCTATGGTATCTATCAGGGGTCTCAAACTGGATCAGAGGCTCTGGCAGGGCATGGAGCAGGGGGCCAACCTATGGGAAGTCCCTGTGTACTTCGGCCCTGGCGACGAGTGTCCAGTCTGGAATCTGAAGTTTAACTGGAAACCATAAAGACCTTATCAAAGGAAACTGTGGACGTACAGAAAATGAAACTCTTCAACATATCCACTGTGGAAAGAGTTTTTTTGGTTAGATTTGATTAAAAGAAGTATCTGTTCAATTTTGAATGTGACTTTGTGTGGTATAGACTATAATTTTGGGTCTTCAAACTTTACAGACACAAAGGACTGATGCAGTGCAAGAATACTGCACTCCCACTGATCTATCCTCAAGAAAGCTGGAATTGGTTGGTTTAACTCACTTGCTGCTTTCACATGAACAGTATTTGTTTTTTCTGCACTTTGATGTGCACTAAGATTTACTACAATTTGTGGTATAAACGCATGGTTATTCATGCTGTGTGTGTTGTTTATGTTACATTGTGAGTGGTTGGGATTCAGTCTTGGGTGTCGTCTAGTACTGTAGATGAACCGTTTACAGCTGGAGAGATAAAAATGAAGAGAAAAGAGATTGTCTCTTTAAATACAGCCACCAAAAACAAGCAGTCACTGTAGCAAGATAATCTGCAGACAACTGCTATACAGAATGAAGAGTTTAACTCCAATCTGAGGCAGTCAACATTAAATCACTCTGACATCAGACATGGCAGGGCAGGACTTTTCTGGAGCGAACAAATAATTTTTGAGACACCTATCAATGAATTTTAGCTAAATTAATTAAACATGTTTATGCTTTGGAGTTAAACCCCTTACATATTCACTTGAAGGTAAGTGAGAGGAGGAATCTGCTTGGTGAAAGCAGTCCATATGAACACAATCTGCAAAATGATAGCAAGATCGGAACAGTATTGACCAACACTAGGTGTCTTAAACCATGGACTCTTCATCCTCTCTTGGTCTCATCATGAGGCCACAGTACAGCACAACACAGTACACACAGGGCCTCGCATCAAATAAATTCCTTATCCTACGTACTATATTGATATAGTTGAATGTGTTATTCGAGGTTGGATAGTGTCATATTCATGTACTCTACATATAATAGAAATTTATATTCACACTTTTTCTAAAGTCAACTCTGGCACATTCAGATTTTTTCATTTAAAAAACTATTGCTGATTTATTGGAACATTTGCCATTACTATATTATCTATCTGTTGGCAGATGTAGATTTTTCATCACTCCCCTTTTTCCACTGTTTTATATTCCCCCATCATCTCTCTTTGTCCCATCTTCTCTAACTGTTTAATTATCAAATTTAAATGAGGTAATTGAAAGCTATTCTAGTATCTCTATTACCAGGCTCCTTCACCCTGTAATTAATCTCTTAGACCAATTAAAGAGCCTTTTTGGATGAACATACATGTGTGTTTTCTCTTTGTAGAGTCTTTCCTTGATATGAACATGTCTACCATGAAGGAAAATAAGCCATTTTGTTTTAAGGCTCACACCTCACAGGTTTGGTTTGATTAAGCTAAAGCTAGACAGCTGGTTCTGTTATCTGAACAAAAATACTAACTAAACCTGGGTGTGCACCACACAAGCAGTTTCCCAACACACTTTCTCTGGTGCAGTTCAACAAATATAAATTCAGCAGGGACAAGAAATGTCTTAACATACAAATCAAACATACTTATTACTGTATGTCTTTTGCCCATTACAGTTTGGTACAGGTGAAGGAAAAAGTTTGCTTACGAAAAGCATTTTTTGGTGTGCAATGGAGAAAGTTTTGGCACTTTGACTCCTTCTAGGACAGTTCCTACTGACATCTTAATCCAATAAATGCTTTAACCCAATGCATTGCATTATTTTCAAAGTTTGTAAGCTCTGCCAAAAAACATTAATCAGAAAAGCTGTCACAGTAGGACCTCATAAATTCACAATTTATTAGGTGCGTGCTAATAAACCATGCAGAATACATTGTGAAAAACACCCATAAAACAAAGGTGAAAAAAGCTAACCTCAAATAGACTAAAATTATATAGATGAGAAAAACAGCTGTACTTTATAAGGCTACAGCTAGCTGCTTGTTTCTTGAAAGGGACATTGTGTAAAAATTACTGCCATCTAATGTTGAATTTGTGTATAGAATAAAAATGAATAATGGACTCTTGCATGTCACCATTTCAAACACGTATTGCAACAACGGTAGCCACAGTGTATCAAAAAGCCTCGACAACACTGCCAATGTCCTATAGGATCAAGTTTTAAAAATTTGTTTCTAGCTTTCAGAGCCTTGCATGGTCAGGCGCCTTCTTACGTCAGCGATCTAATCCAGCCTTACACCCCTGCCCGGGCTCTGAGGTCTGTGGATCAAATTCTGCTGAAGGTTCCACGCACTTACTTTCGCACCAGAGGTGACGATCCTTCCAGGCTTTTGCTCCAAGGCTTAGGAACGATCTTCCGCCCTCTTTGCGCTCTATTGACTCTGTGGATACTTTTAAAAGCAAACTCAAGACTTATTTATTTGTTCAAGCTTTTGATTAGCTATTTTTGGGCTGTTATGATTTCTGTGTTGTTTTGACCCTTTTTATAATGTATGTATTTTCTGATTTTTAACTGTGTTGTGAAGCACTTTGTGGCCTTTGTCTGTGAAAGGTGCTATATAAATAAAGATTACTTACTTACTTACTTAAATCATGTCATCCGTTACTGCAGGGAGTCGATTACTATTATCTAGATTATTGGCCCTGCATGCTCAACACAACAATAACAACAACAAAACATGCAAGTTAATTTATATGGTGTTGTTGATTCTATCAAACAGAGATGGAATTGTGGCTTCAACAAGTCGTCTCTATGCTGTGTATTTGTTCTGCTACTTGTAGTTTCAAGATGGCAGACTGTGATGGCGCTTCCCTACCGGCTGACTCGCCCTATATATAAACAAATCTAAAAATCTTTACTCAGGAGAATGTGTCAGATTATTAGCAGAGGTCATAATGCACCACTGATAACACATATATGAATGCAGACATCGATTTCGGCCAGTAAACAACAGAAAATGTTATACAATGTCCCTTTAAACAACAGTTGAAGGAGCAAGCTAGATTTAATTATAAGCGATTTAAACAACAACAAAAAAATATGCGTAAGAATAAAATAATAAACTGATTTAACAAGAAGATATACAGAAACAATGCATAAATCAATAGGGTTACTGTTATCAAAAATAAGTTCATTTGGTTAGCTTTTGTCAGAGCTGTTTGTTTGCAGTCCTAAAGCTGAGCTATCTGACTGCAGTGTTATGTAACGTAAAGACAAAAGAATGTATGAATGTTTTGATTTTGATACTGCACTCATGTAATGCTATTTGTAAAAGTAGCTCAATACACAAACAATATTGCTTTATAATGTATGTAATGTTTACTTCTCATTTATGCAGGTACTGATCTCAGCAGTTTGTGAATACCTTTTTTGTTAAATTCTTAAATGAAAATCTTGTATACCACTTTAAACTACAATGGCAGGAAGATGAGTGAAAATTAGCTGATTTACAAGCAAACAAACTGATACGGTACAGATTCAAGAAAGTGATGTAATGCTAGCAACAATCAACAGCCTGCAGAAAAACAGGAAGGAGAATGAGCATGTGTAAAGCAATTCAATTCCATTCAATTTGCCATTCTTTCCCAGCATGCCATTTTTTAAAAGTAATTTTGCAATTGTTATTTTGGTCTTTTGAAATTCTTGAGTTTGAAATTAAATTAGAAGTAGCATTTCTCTATCAACCTGTACACAAACTGGCTTAAAGTTATCCTTGCTAGCCATAAGATAACATGTACATTTTGGACGCTATCTGTATTGGCTGCATTTCTGGAACAAGAGGTTAAAACCACCGTCTGCTCTAGGTATTTACATGGTAAAAGCATATTGCAACTATGATAAAACATAAAGACATCCAGTGAACAGCAAAGTAATGTCTTGATATCTACTGTACATCTGGGAAAAATACAACACTGTAATCATTGTTAAATTTGTAATGATAATAGAAAAGGACTGTACAAGGAATCAGCAAGTCTCCAAATGAATATGTGTACATAGTCTGAAAAAAATCACTTAAACAGACGGTATTACCTGAAACATCTAACTTTTTAACTTTATTAACTGATTTGCATCAGACCGCAAATGTATAGGCCAGTGTCTGTTCCAGCAATGAAAACAAGTCATTTTGATGTTATTGCTCTTGCTTCATAAAACCATGTCCTGGAAAACTAGTTGATACTATATGTGAAGAACTTGACTGGCGCTTGGACATATAAAATTTCACGAGGAGTTTAAGGTTAAAAAAAGCAAAAAAGGAAATGGATGAGGTTTAAAGGGAAAGAAAAAGATTGAACAGCAAATGAAAAAAATGATATGGTTGCCGATCAAAGCTTCCTTCTCTGATGCTCTGATCATAGTTGCAATATGCTTCTCTCATGATGGAGGTCAGTCATCTGCTGCTGCCTCCTGGAGGAATATATTTCTAGCATTTGGGTCGCATGTTGGCCTGTGACAGACAAACAATCTGCGAGAAAAACAATAACAACAACAACAACCAAAAACAAACAACACAAACACTGTGCCAACTGGCCCCGATTATTTTTTCACTTCACATTTACGGTCATCTTCAGCAGCAAGATGTCTGTAGGGGTTTGGTGAATAGACCAAAAGATTGTCATGGCATGGCGTAAATTTTCAACCAAACAAGCCTGAAGTAAATTTACACAAAGATAAGTTACTTCAACTCAAGGTGACCTGTTGCCATGGCAATTACTCTCTCTGTGCTGCTCTCATGACGAGATAAGACTCCATTCAGGAGACTACATGAATAATGTTACTGAGTCCAAGCATTGACCACTTTGATTTTTCCATTACTCTCTGCGTTGTTACTGGAGCATGCTTTAGACTGGGGCATAATATTGATTTAATCCTCTACTTTGCTACAGATCCAGAGTCCAAGGTAATAGCACTTAACCATGAAAGCACAAAAGGAGCTCAGCAGATTTAGGGATTATGTAATCAAGACTTTATTATATGTATAACATAAAGCCTGGATTTGCACTAGAAGAGGTGTATTTTATCTTTTTGGATACAATATTCAATATATGTACAGAGGGAAAGTATATCAAAAAAGAAGAAGAAGCTGTCTCCACCTACAATATGAAGTTCAATTGCCTACTTTATTCATCATACTTTTAAGATTTATAAAATAAATGGATTATTATGTTAATACCAAGGAAGCTCATTGGTTAAGAACTTAAATATTGATCACTACAGCATGTTTTACCTCACATTTTTGCAATTTTCCAGTCAAGTTGCTGTGAAATATGTATCAAATAATTCTTTTTTTTTTTTTTTTAAACCCTTCTTATCACCATTTAAAGGTACCGTATGTAAGATTCTGGCCGAAACTGGTACTGCAATTATGTGAAGCCGTAGCCTATGTAAGAAATTGCTAAAAATGTCCAAAATAGGTCAACAAATATATCCACAGAAGTTCTGGATACTTCAGAACCCTCCACCTCCCCCGATTGGGAGATTTCATAAAAAATCAGCACAAAATGTAAACAATAACATCATTTAGGGGCTGCAAATCCGTTTTTGAAATGAGAATA
>JAPMNP010691896.1:0-28180 GCA_029874935.1 Atherina boyeri | reverse complement strand
TCTCACTAAACATACCCGGGGTTTCTCCTGGAACATGAGGTACAAATCCTCTTACGGGGCTTCCATCTACTCCTGGGTCCTGAATACTTGGAACCACTAAAGAGACAGAAAGTTCAAATAAAAACACTAAAGAGTAACAATGATTAAACAACAATAGATACAGTCACCACTTCAACTCACTTTGGGCTCTATGGCAGGGCTGTATGTTGCATGACTGCACCGAAGTGGGTTTTATAGCCAGTCCACACTGATCCTCAGGGTACGGGTTCAGATCTGTATCAAAACAACTGACCTTA
This sequence comes from Atherina boyeri, assembly GCA_029874935.1. Classification (NCBI taxonomy): domain Eukaryota; kingdom Metazoa; phylum Chordata; class Actinopteri; order Atheriniformes; family Atherinidae; genus Atherina; species Atherina boyeri. Next base: position 27,884 of record JAPMNP010691896.1, on the reverse strand, counting down.
CGGTCCCTCACACCACCACCACAGCTTCTAGAGCACTGTGGAGACAAATGGGAGAGATATTCAGAGACACTAGAACACTAAGAAGTATATTTGCAGTCCAAAAGACAGTTCATTTCTACGTACCAGTCCATACTCCGTCACATGCCAGGATATTTGAGTGTGACAGGCGGGTCTTCGGCAGACCTGGACAGAAGGAGGCCGTGGCAGTCCTCTACATGCCTGCTCAGGAAGACGTTCCCCAGCTGGTCCAATACAAATCACCTCCCTCGTCTGCTGTCCTTCCCCACAGGTAACTGAACACTGACAATTAAAAGCAAAAACTATTTAGTTTGCCCATAGTTTATTATTGCCCAATCAATTTTGAAATGAATGAGATCGAAGCTAAGGCGAATGAAACACTCATTTGATCCTGGGAAAAGGTGTGCCAATTCAAAATAAAGTTAAAAACTATTTGGACATATTTAATCTTCATGGTTTTAATGGAACAGAATTTAGCAAAAAACAAAGTACTTAAACTCTATTTTGATTCTGTTGCTAATTTGAATATTTGCTGTTGTAAGATACACACCACACTGAAGCTGGAGACACTATATTCTTGAGTACATGGGTTCATGTTGCAGGCCTGCTGACTTGGTGGCCTCTGCAGTCGCTGGGTGATGCAGTGAGACTCATCCACCACATGAGGGTTTGTTGGATCTTGAACCAAACACTCCACAGTGCGAAACTGCATGCCTCCATTGCAGGTGGCAGAGCACTCGCTATAGACACCAGCCCTGTAGATGTATGTGAATGTCTGTCTTGGATGAGGGGCAACAGGAGCAGTGGAGTGAACAGGGGTTGTGTCATTATCTAGGCCCATAAACTCTGCATGGGTCAAAAGCTGAAAAGAGATAAATAAATATGATTTAATTATGAAAAAACACATTGGTATCATTGAAAGTCTTAAACATCTTTAGCCAAGGAGGCACTGATGCCCAGATATTTATCAGGTATCAGCAAAAAAGTGACTTGACAAATCAGCTGTATAACATGAATGTGAATGTTATAAAGAATTATACCAAAAATCTGCTATAATTTAAAGAAAATGCAACAAGTTATATTCTATAATCAGACGGGTTGGATCTTAATTTCCTGTCTCACCCTGCAGACACCGTCCACACAAATATCAGTGCGTCCCACGTAGCATGGAGTCCCATCCACCACTGATGGTTTGTGTCGGTAGAAAAAATTTTGTCCCCTTGGTACACAGTTTAGCTCACATGGGTTGGATGCTAGAATATTGAAGATACAGTAGTTACAAGCCTGGATTGGATGTTTCCATCATTTTCAGCTTGTTATAGTTTTAAAATAGCATGGGATTGTTTTGGCATAATAGGCTGAGCAATCCACAAAGAAATAGGGGAATACCACATTGACATCACTCCACAAATCATGTACTGTACCTCCATAGTAAGGCACCCATGTGTGGCGTTTTCTTTGAAAGTCCATTCTGTCAAATTCAGAGCACTGCTCCTCCCTAAAATCCTTCGATCCAACTGGGCATGCCTGACATATCAGAAAATGTACCACACTGTATAAACAAGATATGACCCATTATTGCTGTGTGGATATGATTATTAAATGGATAAAGGATATTTACATGTGTATTACAGGTGCGGAAGGACTTGGAGGATCCTATACAATTGTGTCCACCATCCGTCCTGCAGGAAAAAAAAGGAGTTAACTGAATATTTTAAGGGATATAATTTGCAGATTTTAATAGAATTTTTTTTCTTCTATTTTCTATCTTTTATTTCTTACCTTGAAGTAATGCATGTTCTGGTTCTCATTGCCACTCCTGTGCCACAAGAACGGCTGCAGGGCCCAAAGGCCCCAAACTCTCCCCAGTAGTCATTGACTGGCTGTGTTAGCTAAAGCGAATAATAAAGATTTTTAAAAAAGTAGTAAAACAGAAACTCCTACTTGCTCCGCCGCTGGAACACAGAGTGCTGTCATGTACCACATCGTACCACCGCAGCAAAACCCTGAGATAAACTGAGAGTATCCGAGACATTCTAAAATTGAAGCTGGAACATATAGCCACAAACCAACCTCTTTCTGTTGCATAACATGTTTATTTACTGACTGACATATGAACAGCACCAGTGTTGGAAAAAGAGCAAGGACACTGTGAAACCTTTGAGTACATTTGCAAACATTATGCTCCAGTGTTTTTTGTCATAGAAAGTAGGCTATATTGTAAACTACAAGGAACTTTGGGACACACAAAAGAAGTTATAGCCCCTTATTGTAGCCTAAACAACTCAGTATACTGTTGGCCATTTGAGAATATACTCATAGACTTGAGATGTTTTTATGATTTATTCAGAGCTTGTTCTTTTTTTTTCTTTCTATTTTTAGTTTTATCTTGTTGATTTCAAATTGGGTGGAATTGGGTTTGCTTTGTGAGATTAACAGGTCTGTACCAGTTGTTGAGCTGGGCATGGAATTTGCACGTTCTTTCAAAGCCTGTGTGGCATTTTATTTTACGGTCTACAGAAGTGTGTATCATCTTAACTATAATTACAGACGCAAGTGTTAATTTGTATGGTTGCCCGTTTCTCTGTGAGTTGTTACTTTTCTGTCAGACATCTTAGTACCTCATCAAAAAAAAAAAAAAAAAATCTACAACACATAAACAAAAGAAACCCCATAAGCTACAGTTGTGATGATTACACAGATTGCCACAAGCTTGCACCATGTGCAGTGATAACAGAACAACCCTCAACATTCAGTACTCAGATGATCTCCCACCACAAACAGATCATGGTTGGAAAAATTCAAGTTCAACTCTAAATTACAGCTGTGGCTACTTAAGCTTTTCCTCCATTTTCTTGCTTACCAGGTCGACATGTGAACAGTTTGTTTTTCAGTGCAGCAGCAGTGGGGATGATACATTTTCTAGGTTCAGAATTTCACTTAAAGTGGCTGCATTGACTGCAAAAACTTGGTGCATGCACTTTCTCCTCATTTGGAAAAAAAAATGTAATGCTTAGAGGAAAACACTATGTGAACAAGGCCTCATGGAATTGGGACCATACTAAGAAAACTGGCAGTATTTTATTGTAATTTGAAATAAGAGAGTGAGGAACGGCATATCTATTAAAACTAATAAAGTACATTTTGAGTCAAGGAAATAAAATTGTTAAAAATGAATGGTAAAAGGTTTGCAGTGCATATCTAGTCAATTCTGCAATTCCCATCTATACCGGTGAATTAATTACTGATATAGACATTCAATTAGTGCAAAGTCATTATTAGTGCTAAATTTATTATCAGTGCTTTACTCACTGTAAAAGCAGGCACAGCCAGCAGGTGTAGGAGGCCCAGGACTTTCAGGATGTTCATGTTCACCAACCGAAGCTGAAAACTACTGAATATCTCAACTTTCAGTGCAAAGACTTCTAATAAACACACATATAATACCATATAGTCAGTCCATTGATAACATGGATATGTATTAGTTGGTGTTAAAATTTTGTGATTTCTTTCATAATGTTGGAAACATGCAACAAATATGCAAGAATAAGTGAAAGAAAACATGTGATCAACAAAAATAATTAAATCTTTATGTTGACTTACCGTCTCCAAGAGAATTCACAACTGGTAGATCAGAAGCACAGGAGGATGTGCACCTCCGAGGAGAAGGTAGGCACTGACACCCAGCTTTCTATCTTCTCGCCCTCTCCACTCATCAAAACCACAGCCCATGGAGTGTCAGATTTCAACCAGAAATAGAGACATTGCTTTGCCTTTTTTTTTCTCCAAAAAAAGAGTTATACTTATGTCTCTCTCTCTCATACACATAGATTTGTGTGTCTATATATGTGTGTGTGTGCATGTGTGCGTGTGTGTCGAAGAAGACATGGGATTCATATCTCAACACAAATAAGAAAATATTTTTTCATAACTATTTGCTATTTGAACATAACCATCAAGCATTAAAGAGATCCACTTAATTGAGATGTAAGTTTTAATTTCACCATTGATTGTTTTTCTTTCTTAAATTTTTTGTCGTTTTTACAGGCAACAGACCATTGATTGTTCCTTTTGCACATCCCATAACCACTAAATACACACCAATAAGTCACAGCAGTGGAGCTGGTGAGAGATAAACAACGCCTTTAGGCTCTGGTCAGCTTAATTTTAGATAGAAACCACAGTGGAGCATGCCTGGATGCAAGCAGAGTATGAAAGAAAGAGAATGAGAGGAGAGCAACAACTTGTGCGAGAATTTAAGCAAGTCCAAGGAGTCATTCAAGTTAATGAGAGAAGATATGAAACTGTAGTCTTTATATACGTGTCCGTGTGGCAGACAAAATTATCACAAAGCACCAGCTGGATCTTTGTTTAGTCATCACATGATAATGACTAAACAAGACACAAGACTCGATTACATGACAATGACAGACTGAGCTGTTCGATATTTTTTCCTTTTTTTAATACTTGATTTATTATCATGTTTAGTAATACAGAGTATTACAAATACTCTTCCAGTGAATCTTGGTGTCAGATACAGACCTAAAAATAACAATCTTCAAAACAAATACCATTCAAAGATCTCACTAAAGCTTCAAACCACAACATCTCCAAAAACCCATCCCTTCCAAATTGTATCTCACACACCCAAAGCCAAAACCACCACCCCACACAGTGATTTTCCTCCACAATTAAAAAAAAAACAAAGTCTGTCCGTCCCTTTCTGTCTCTCAGAGCTGCCGGTTCAGTTTCTGTGCTTGCTTCTCTTTGGCTTCAAAGGCGCTCTTGGTGTTGAACAGGTCCTCCACTGAATCCACTATCTCCTGCATTTCTCTGGAGAGCTCAGCGTAACTCTCTTTCAGCTCGTCCTGCTGCTGCCTCAGGTCCACCGCCGCACGCATCAGCTCGCCGGCCTGGTGGCTGCAGTGGCTCCGTAGCTGCTCCACGTCGGACAGAAGCACCTCCATGCTTTTCATCAGCTGTTCCAGACGGTCTGCAGTCACCTCAAATCCCGAAGTGTCCATACTCATTTCGTTGTCTGGTACCTGGGCCTCATTGTCTGGTTCTGCCTTCATATCTGTCTCCATCCTCCTGATGTAGGACGTGTCCGCCACCAGATACAGTAGTCCAATTTCAGTTAAACAGATATCTGCAAGTATAGGGATTCATTTAGTTGTGTCCAATGAGTGTTAAGGGATCATTTGTTTAAATTCAGCAAGAAATGGAGACAAAAAGTCAAAGTTGTTGCACTGCTCCAACTCCTTTTGTCTTTCCCAGCAAGTGAGGAGTTTAATCTCCCTGTATGGGGGGAAGATGCACTTGTGACTAATCTTCTTGGCTTGTGCACCTGCGTGTGCAGTGTATGTGTGCATAAGTGTGTGTGTGTGTGTGTGTGTGTGTGCATGTACTTGTGTTCAGGTGCCCTTTCACTAACATGTGCTGTCCTGTAATCCAGTTTGGGCAGCTATCCCAAGCAATACCCCCTCTATAGCAGACCATACTTAGATGAGCAGCAGGCGGGACATCAGATTACGTGGCTCTTCCCTCCTCCTGAACCCGTTCTCTGCTCTGGCTGTCTGAGTAGATAGATTAACCCTGTCCTTGTCATCTGTGAGCGACTTTGACACACACATGCAAAATATAGGCCTACTGTGACCTCTCTGTGCTGAACTTCGGTGAACTGTGAGGGAATTACAGTCACACCAACTGCTCTGAGTCAGTGTTGCTTTTGAGAAAGACAGCAAAAGTACATCATTCACAGCCATGTCATGTAATAATATACTCACCTTTTTGCTGTCTTACATCAATAGATTTCACAAACATTTGAAAGATAAATCAACAGGCCTGCCTTACGAAAAGAAAAACAAAACAAAAAAAGGACTTTGACAAGATAATGGAACCATTTCTTTAGAGACAATTGTGAACTGAAAACCTCTGATGGTGAATTTATGAAAGAATGCTCCACCAAAACATGTCAGTACTGCATATAATTGATGTAAACATGGGGAAAATATACTTAGAAATAAGAAAGGCAGCTGAAAGCATGGAGAAGAGTTGTTTTGTTTTTTTACCAAAAAATGGGTGCTATAATAAGAAATGATTTGGAAAAAATATATAAAATGTTGGATCAATAAATGACAATTCAGTTAAAGCACTTTAAGCCAAATTAACTTAGTTGTGCTTTCAGAAATACTAGTTTTGCATTTAATTTGCATTAACTTGCTCTGAGGAATGTAAGCTAATAGGTCTTGATAGACACATTATATTTTCATATTGCTTACTTATAATGACGATGATGCTGAAAAATGACAATCTTCTGTTTCAAATGCTTGAATTTAAGAGAGATTTACTAATATTTGCTAACAGACAATATTTCCTCCTTTTCTGACTTCCAAAGGACAAATAATTAAAAACACAACTGACTGCTCTTGTGAAGAAGTGGATTACAGTAAATATCCCTCATTTTCCCCTTATCAAATGAAACTGTAAAATAAGAAAAACACACAGATGTGATAACATAAATCCACGTGTCTTAAAGCGTGTTAAAGACCCGGCGAAGAGGACTACCCTTTAAATGGCTGTAAAGATAAGAAGTCTACATGGTGACCTCACCGCCCCAAATTTCTTATCAAAACAAGACAACTTGCTCTTAGGAGGCCAATGCCAAGGGAGGGCTCTTCTTTTCTGAATGTGCTGCAAAATTCAGGGCTGTAAACATTTGTTGTATCAGAGGATCAGTCGTAAATATTTAATTTATGGAACATTCAGTTTGGACCATGATGTACAAGTCTCATAGGAAAGAGTAAAATTTATAAACTGCATCAATTATTTAATCATGTAAAATATGTTAACCTCAGCACACACCGTATAGTTTAAAAAAACAAAAAGACAGAAAAAAACCTCTCAAACAAATAAAATCAACTTTTTCGATTTTATAACGATGAAATGAAAGGGGATATTGTCGTTTTCAATCTAATATTTGCATATGTACAACTATGACAAAAACAGCTTAAATGATAAGAAATCACTGGAAAAAGTCTCTGGGTTTCTCCAGTATGGATATAGTTTGAATAGGAAAAATAAAATGAAAATTGAGCCCAGACATGCAGACTAGGAAGAAAAAACATGCATGTTCTGTGAAATGTAAAATTAATGAGTATTGGCTCAAAATCAAATTGTTGTGGCAAGTAAAAGACATGTGCCATGATTTTTAATGCATCTAAGCATATATGTTTTTATCATACAAGAAAAGGCGTTAGCTGAAAAGAAAACGCATAATTTAACACTTAAAAACCCAAACTAAATATATGAAGTCTTACTTGTTACTGATGTTGTTTACTTTGAGCATCCAGGAAGTTTCAACACGCAGACTGAAGATAATCTCAAATGTGTGTGAGGCATGGACCCCTTCCACATCACAGTGGGTCAGCCCACTTTACTGCTACTAAATTCCCCCTCTGTCACTGTGGTTATTGCTAATTTAGACTGAACCCTGAATTCTGCTTATCAGTCATTAGAGAAGCTTTAGCTGCCGACAAGTTTTCACATTCTGCTTTCCATTCATTTGGTATAGATAAATATCCACAGGAACAAACTAAAATTTTGCTCTGCACACTCATACACTCTGATAAATGTTTCATAGCTAAAAAGACAAAACAAAAAAAAAAAACAAGCATCCATTTTTTCCAACCCAAATACTCACCAATACCTCAGGTCTGCAAATCTTGTCTAAAACTCTTTTTTTAAATTTACCAATATAACTCATCCTTTGTGTGGGCTCCTATATATCAAGTTTAAGTCATTTGTTTAATAGAAACTATGTTGGAGAAGAAATTAATTCAGTTTGTATATTATTATATTATTATTATCCAATACAGGGGCTGTGCTGAAATTCACACGTTAAAAAATGGAACTTGAGCTGAAACACACTTATTGTTTTGATGGGCAACAAGCAAATTAATTTATTTTATTTAGATGAAAAATGCTACTTTACCAAGTCAATTGAATCCACAGAGGTACACTTTAAAAGATATTGACATGTAATGAAAAACTATGAAACACAGATTTATGCCACAGGCATGAAGTTTTCTTTTTATTGTGAATCACATTTAATTTTCTGTGGACTTGTAGAGAAGTGAAATTTTCTTCTGGATAAACTCAATTTTCTTGTAACAAGTTGAGGCAATTTAAATATGCTGGCCCCTTTTCCAGTACACACTGCCATTATCAAATCAATGAATTAAATATATGTGTCGTCATGGTTGTTCTAGGACTACAATACATTTCTGTTTGGAGTTAAACGCTGGAGAAAAGTTTCTATTTTTTTATGGTTAAGATGTTTTTCTTTTCTTTTAGCCAGACAGAGATACTTTCAAAGATGTATTGTTATGAAAAAGTTCAATTATATCCAGTTATAGCTTCAGTTTAAAGAGTTGGATATCCAAGAGTAGCCAGTGAATGTTACATAGTAACTGAGGAGCTATATCTGCCGTGAAAGTTTTTGCATTTCTGCAATACCCCCACAAGAGGGCAGCCTAACAACTCCTAACTCTTCATCATCTTAAAACTCTTGTGGAAGATGTTTCAGCTTTAGTGTTTCAATAAAATGTAAGATTTTCTGCCATGCTTGATTTGCTTGTCTGCATGAATGTGCATATAGCGTTCATAATTATTTGAACTGCTTCAAAATTGTGGATTCTACTAGGAGTTGCTCACCTTTCATCACTTTCAACATGTGTGAACATTTAAGTGCCAACATGTGGATGCAAGGGTGTTTCCATATATGTGGGTCCTTCAGGGGTATGGATTATTTAACTCTGGGTCTTATTCAGATCGGCCAATCAAGCGTGAGGCAGAGAGGAGAAAGGGGGTATTGTTGTGGCCTTGGAAAATAGATTCACTTACAGGGGTTTCACTGAAACATGCTTGCAACAACTGCCTGAACCTTTCAACTTTATGACCGTGCTTGAACCCCTTTTGCGATATAGAGAATAAATGATAATAAATGCGATTCATGCTAGCTGTACCTGATTAGTGTCACAGAAAAGTGATTAGCAGGAAAGTGCTTGAGAAGAATAAATAAGGAAAATTTATGATTAGTGTTCTTAGTTTGGTGGTCATAATAGTGATCACATGATAACTCCTAGAGGCAGATTTTGTTTACTTGTAGAATCAAATGCTTAAGGCTTACCAAGCCGGGATAGCACAGAATACATTAAAATCAGACATGTGACCTGTGAACCATGCTTCAGCACACTAAGCAACTCAGTTATCTTATATCATGCAGGCATGGAAATGTTTTCCCTTTAGCTACTTGAAAATAACTTGTCTCAACCTCCCCTGTCCTTATCCATATTACTTGCTTTCTTTGCTGTAGGTGATTTCCACTCAGACATGTGGGGTGACTTTTTAAAAATGTTTTTAGATAACCATCATTGATATTTACTGGGGAGAAAAAAAAAAGATTGTGCTTTGATTCTACGATTTAAACTCAAATGCAACCATAAATAAGCTCAATGTCTCTGCAAAAATGGGAGGGTTATGGACCGGTGACGCACTTTCTGTCCCAGTCCTCAAAACTCTTTTGAGACCAGGGGCTTGCTGCTGTGTTTTTACCCACAGAGCTATTTCTGGACTCTCCTGGGCGTATATGAGCCTGAGATTTATGGTTCTCCATTTGGTGTTGTGGGGGGATTGTTGTTGATACTTGACACATGTAGTTATGGATAGAGTCTCTGGGTAGTGATGGTCGTGGGTGGAATAACTTGGGCTGGCATGTGGTTGAAAGGAGTCAATTTCATAGGGGATATGGGCTTAGGATTGACAGTTTGCATAATAATGTGTGCATTTATGGAAACGTGAGGTGGCTGAAGGTGTCAATTGTTAAACAGAAAAATTGAAAATTCTTATCTAACCGAAACAATGCAGTTTATGTTTAATTTTCCTTTAAGATAGACAGAAATTTGTAATGTATATAAACTGTAATGATGTAAACTTGTACTGTATATTTTACTCAAAGACTATCCAAAATGCTACCAAGATTGGATCAATTAACTATGTGGCGTAAGCCACCTTAGTATTGTCATCCTTTAGTTTATCAATGGCTTCTTTTTTTTATCTTCTGACTATAGGAAGTCCATATCATTATTCACAGGATCATATAATGTAGCATCATGTCAGCGGCTGCCAACAACTTTACATACTAGCTTCTTTCTCAATTACACATCATTGTAAACCTTAAAGTTGCAAACAACTATTTTCTATGTAAACATATCTTACCAAAAGGATGCACCAAGTTATTGTTATCTTTCTGAGCAAGGTCAAATAGTACCCCAAAAATAAAAAGAGAGAAAAAGACCCCTATCATCTTAGCTCCTTTCATTGACCTTGCTGGAAAATGTCATGAGGTTAAGGAAAGGGAGTAAGATAAATCTGGAAAGACTTAGGAGACTCTGACCACTCTGAAACTGGCTGTGATGTGGCTCTGTAGCACTGAAGCTGAAATAAATGTTCAGTAAAAATTATTTTGAAAGAAGGAAGAAAAATCTGAACATTCTTTGACATATATATCTATAAAGACTATACACAGTATCATAGCGCTGTGATAGAAAACATAATTTTATTATGAGAGTATGTGACAGGAAGGAAAAGTCACAAAAGTAAAACACGTCACTCCTCTGTCCTAATAATTCCCCACACAAGTCAGTTAGTAGTGCTGGATAATCATAACCAAGTTACAGTAGCAAAGATTTTTGGAACAAAATTATCTCTTTTTCTTTCATAAAGGACAATCTGGCATGTCTACAGAAGCGGATAAGGAAGCATCGTAGCAGATTTCCGTAGCAGAATTCGAACAGCTCTTATCATGCTATGACTCAGATAGTTCTAGGTCATTCCATTCAGTAAGGAAGGTTCTTTGGCAAAATATCTTGGCTCAGTTAATTTTGGAGTCAGTTTGCTTTTCTAGTTTGACGCCCATAGACGTGACACCCAGTGTTTTTCTAATACTGCACACTGCTCCTTTAAAGGCACAGTGTGTAAGAATTACTGGCATCTAGTGGTAAAGATGGGCATAGAAATAACTACAAACAACAAGCAGTTGTGAATGGACAGTGGCCATCAGTGGCCAAAATTCTTCCAGACATAAACACATATCTGCGAATGGATCCAACTCGGGGTGTCCCCAACTAAAAGTTTTTCATAGCCGATCTCTATGTAAACTCCTTGTGAGAAAAATACATTTTACATCCCTTTTCATGTCTGGGGAACTAAATGTTTTTTGTATTAAAGACATTAGAGAAATATTCAGCAGCACTCTGTACAAATTGCTATCAGCAGTCTGTTACAAAAGGTGTGTCAGCCAATCCCTTGTAAAGAAAGACGTAATCCTTTTAAAGTTACATCTATTCTTTTTTTAAAAAGTGCAAGAAAAATAGTGTTGAGCTCCACCTGGTTTTTTCATATCTGTATCAATTTCCTTGACATTGCCTTTTTCTGGTAAATGGGTGGGATTCCCAATCCCATCCCTCCAGGGGAGTACAAGTGCATGAATAGTGAATGTACCGATCAGACCTCCCCTGCTTTCATCTGACGCCAGAGAATTTCTTCGCCACTGACAGAGAATAACAATCTGAATTCTTTTCCGTGTTTTGGTCTGAAACCAGATTCTTACAAAATGTTGTCTGAGTCAGGAAACTTTAAATATTTGTCTCCAGAACAGGTCCAGATTGTTGAAAATGTGTGATTTATAGTGTGCTCTGTTTGGCGGCTGCTGAAAGAAACTAAAGTGACTCATCTTACTGGTATGGTGTTGGTTGTGTCAGTTGGACGCATTACAATACATGCAACGTATCTAACTGTTTCTCATTATGTGACCCAATCAGTGGACCACATTAGAGAAAATCAGAGCAGGGAGTGATGGTCCTGATCGAAAGCCTTGGAAGATATGCAGGAGTATCCTGGTCCAACTGCAGGGAAGAATGCATCAAGTTGACCTTCTCGTGACTTGTGCCTATTATTGATGTCTAATGTGTCCGGAGTGTCTGTCGAGTGAAGTATTTGGGTCTGTTCACGATAAGTGATACATCTGACATTGATCTGCTCTTAGCCGGCCCAGAGCACTCCATTGTTGGGTCTCTGCTGCACCTGAGGTGAGCTGCTTGCCAGAGCTGCACTCCCTTAACAGAGCTTTAATTGTTTTATATTCCCTCCACATTCTTGGGCTTGCAGTTTCACCTCAGTATACACTTACTCACATGTGCTCGCACACACAGCCACACACTGTAGGAACACTCATCAGACATCATTCTTTCTTTCCAGAAAAGTGCTCCATTTGGCTTCATGTATTAGCAAAAACAAGCGTATGGGAATGTGGCTTTTTCAGGAATTGCCAGCCCAAAAGTAAAACCACATTTGTTCCCAGAAGAGTTGCAGAAAGAGGGCAAGAGGACACCTAAATCAAATTTCTGCTAATTGAAGAACAGAATATATGTCTGTAAGCACCGTGTATTGTATTGGCTCACTGATAAATGTTCTGAGTTTTCTCCAGATGTGTAGAATATTTGTTCCTACCAAAGTGAAAAGTAAAAAATTTCCATTCACTTTGTCATAACTGAACCACATTCAGATGGTTTATTCTTATACATGCTTCAGTATAACAAGAGCTGCATTTCTTTTATTGTTGTTGTTTAGTCTTTTTGAGAGGGGTGGGGTGTTTAATCTTTAAGATATATTTTGCTGTCTCTGCCCGGACCTCATTTACTCAATTCAAGCAGGGAAATGGTTTCAGACACTGGGGAAATCTGGTGTGCCTCTGCTCCTCTCACAGCTAATTAGTGTGTGAACTAATTGCAGAGCTAACTTTAGCAAAGCCTAGTTCCATCTGTCCGCTATCTATAAAGTAGGGAGGCAGATGGACTGAAGCCTACTGGTGACATCCATGCTTCTTTTACAATTTTCCAGCAAGAACTGCTATCTCGGGAGCCTGTAAGCAGGTCCAGTCTGATGGCAATGCACTAAAGAAGGCTGGGAAATTTTGCAAAGATTCCTAAATGTGGGTCTGCTTTACTGAGACTCAAGATCAAGTTTCCAAACAATTTTGTGTCTTGGAACATGCAGTAAAGCAGTAAATCTTTTGAAACATTGGATGCTAAAGGTGATTTTAATCAAAATAATATGTACCTTTCTAATATGTTCTTGAATATGTAGTTTATTCATTTAAGATGATGAATTGGGTTTTTAAAGCTTTATAAATCAGTTAAAACCCATTGATATGAGGGACGTTTGGGGTGTTAGATGGGGGGAAATCTTTCACTATCATGATCTTTTGCTAACATGAGGACAATATAAATCTTTCTACTGTGTAATGAGGTGAATATAGTGGCTTTAATGCTGTCGCTATAGACAGGCAACAAGATATTCGCTATCACAAGTGTACTGGTTTAATTTCTGAAGACTGTTAAAGTTTATTTGTAGTCCAAATTGTTTCAACCAATTAAAGTGGACTGGGCTTTGGTTGCATACATATAACTATCATGTTGTGAGCAAATATGTGAGACAAGAAAATCTTGACCCAAATGTCTAGCCATTAATCATGCATATATCTGCTGGCAGCACCAGGATACCAAACCATGTCTGATGTGTTACCAGCCTGCAAAATAGTATTTAATAAATGTCACATTTGTGTTTTTCCTTTTTGATTTACTTGTTTGAAAATACTTGTTTACTATCCATCTGTGCACTTTAAATAGCTGATTATCAAAACTAATGTCCTATAAGCTGTATGTTTTTACTGAAATGTCTTCAAATTTATTTTTTCTCTTTCCTGTTTTAATAGGGTGGAAGCAAATACCTATCTCAAATGCAAATGTTTAAAAATCAAGCAGAAGTAAAACCGATATTATTCAAATTGTTAGGATGAATTTCAGAAATGAAATATATGTTTGTGATGAATTAACCCGTTGAGTCCTGCTTCTAAAATCCTTTCCTTCCTTAGCTGTGTTACGGTTCATGAATCAATTTCTATTTTCAGTGGAATTTTCATCTAACATCGCAGGTTCATAGCATTTGTCACACTAAATTTTGACTACCGAGTAAGTCAGAATTGGAAAAAGCACTTCACTCCATCATCAAATCTTACCATAGAGGGGTTTCAAGTGCACACTCATTTTCACACTATGATAAAAAGGTATAAACACGGCTCTCTTTGTGGCAAATGAAATCAAGGTTTGTCCGAGGTGAGCCAGAGACTCTTGAGATTTGTTGACCTCGACTTTCCATGATCAGTCTCTAAAGGTTGAAGCTGATGAAGAAAACAGACTCACTTCCAGCATACACCCACCCACCCCCACCTGACATTCTTCTTCCTGCTGCTCAGAAGGTCTTGGCAGCCAAAGTATGTGTGCATGTGTGTGTGTGTCGAGGTTAAGTGGGTGGATAGAAGTAGTCGTTTTTTTACTTATGTGCAACACAACCAGCACTGAAAAGATGACAGGAGAGCAAAAGATGAAGAAAGATTATGAAGGATGGATGTAAAGTCAAGGTCTGCAGGGAGCAGTGGATCAGGTTTCTGGGAAACTGACTTGCAGGCAGTTTGAGGGTGGCAACTAAGGAAGAAAAAGGGGGAAAAGGAGAACAGCATGACTTTTAACTTTTTTAAACTAACATGAAAAAAAGACATCCGAGAATGGTACCTGGCTTAAAAAAATGTCAATATTGATGATATAGTAAATTAGATGCTTTTCCAACAGAGACATGATCCAGGATCAGAGACGGGTGTCCATTGATGCTTTAAACAGAAAATTAGTTTACAGTTAAACTACTATTTTGGTTGACCCCAAAAACCAAGCAAGTAAAGGATATTAGATAAAACACAATTGCACAGTGCCTGTGCTAAGTAGGACAAATGAATGAGGAGTCTATATTTATATTGATAAATATCACAAGTCTTTTAGATCATCCTTATCTGTGCAGCTGGTCTCTGTATCCATATTATTTCATCATCTCTGGACAACTTGACACCAGGTAATGATGTAACCAAAATTGTTAAAAATAGAAGAATAGGAGGAACACTGCGCAAACATGATCCAGTTTCTTCCTGTGAACCAACAGCAATCTGTGAAGTTCTCTTCTGAATGTCAGACACTAATGAATTGTGTTGTCTGCACTCCTCCTGATCCGACGACATTTTACATAACACCAAAAATCAGTAGTCTTTTTACCAATCATGTTCCCGTGCTGATTGCACAACACCTGTGTGCAACCTTTCTGATCTTAAATGTAATGGAAACCACTGGCTTACAAAGAAGGGAAACTGGCCATAAACATCTTATGAGCAGTATGTTGTGAATATTATCTGATCCAGCTCGAGATAAGTACTGTGAAACCCATTTTTATCATGAAGTGCATTTGATATGCTGGCATATCTCAACCACTTTCTTGCACACCCAGTCTCACTTTTCAGAGGCTTTTACAGTTAGTGTGTTAGAAAGAATGGAGTTGTTATGAAAAATAAAGTTTGAAAAAAGAAAAAAAAAGAGAGAATGGAGTTGTTAATTGATCAACTGAGAAAAAAATAACATGCAGACCGAGAGTGTTTCCTGAGGATTTTATAAAAGCCTCAAGTCGGTGATGACAGACCCACGGTAGTTTTTTTCCTGTGCTGATTAGATAATCTGTCTCTCGCTTACTCTGTTTCACAGAGTGTGAATACACATGTGGGCGAGGCTGAATCCAGGAATCTGGGAGTTACAGAAACATCCACATGGTTCAGTAGCTGTTACACAGCGCTACCCATCTTATAAGAGAATGCAGTGAGCGGGAGTTTACCCCATATATACACCCCTCAATTTATAGTATTGTTTCCTCTCACTTTGATTTAAAAATTAAGGAAATCATGTAACATAACATATTGTTGGAAAAAAGATTTATAATACCAATCATCCCAATAAATAAAATTGACTTACAGTTTAAAAGTGTTACATTACACCGGAAATTATACATTAATACTGTGTTTTTAATACACAGAGATTTGATGCTTAAGGCATGATCATGATGCAATTTGACGTCTCTACCAATCTTGAACACTGTGGTTTCTCATGACAAAGAAACAATTTATTTTCAATAATCTCACATTTATGTGCACATTTAACACCCCCCTCAAATGCTAAAAGCACATGAGCACATCTCGCCACATTAGCATCTCTAATTTGGGTGCCACAGGAGTAGTGATCTGAGATGGCATTACACACCCTGTCAGGCATTTCCTGGGGCATTTCCTGCTTTCTTCTCCACTTCATGTGCATATATCCATTAATCCTGACAAACTCTGTGACTTTCTCTGTCTAACACACCACAAAGGCTTTCTCTCTGTCTCCTTGTCAATGCTCTGGACGGAAAGCAGCAAAGCGAGGCAACCAAAATTTCACAGCTGATGGTGGAGATAAGCTTTCCCTCATGTGAATGTCTACATACAGCTATGACTTGTACATACATGCATGCATGAGAGGTAAAACAGCATGTAGAGCTTGGCCCTGCGGACAAAATTGTCTAGGAATCGTAAAACTAATGCTCATCTGCCCCAAAGTGTTGTCAAAAACATTTGTAAGAAGTGCTATTCAAACAGGAAGTTTGTTTAAGATCGAAGATTGTTAGGTTAGGACATCCATTTGAACCTGCTAACCTCTTTTTCATGTATTGTTGTGTCTGCATGTCCTGATGAAAGGTTCTTCAGATCCTACATGCATGTGTCATCAAATCATAACTAGGATGCACAGACTCAGTTAAATCTATAATGTTGTGGCTGCCCTCATCTTTCTTTCAATTACAGCCTTTGTTTGTGTTAGAGCAAAATCCCAGAGCCTATTTTTGGCATCTCATCTGTCATATTGCCCTTTGACAATATGAACACCAGACATCATTTATCTCCAACAGCATGACTCAGATCAACAGCAGTCCCAACAACCACGTCTCCTCCACAGTCTACCACAGATACATTTTCCATCCACCACATCACCACATACAGTATTGCACAAGCCAATCAAGTAATTGAAGCTATAAAATTGTGCAAAAACTCCGGGGAAAACAGCAATAATGGATGAGCATGAACAGCATGGATTTATTTATATCCATCTTGTTTCTTATGTGAGACACCATCATTCACCCCTGAGAAGCAACGTCCAATCACGTGGATGTAAAATGGGTAAAATATGTGACTGTGACATCAAATTCGCAACACATACATGATTATACAATGTTTGTCTCTACATGTCCAAACTAATTTGAACTACTTCCTCCACGAGATGAGAGCAGCAGGAGAGGCATGTGATAATTGTCAGTCTGTCAGTACCATCACGGAAAACGTCTGGGATGTAAAACTTTACCTGAACATTCTGCAAGCAACAAACAACACAAAGTCCAGCAAACACTAAAAACATATTCCTAAAAAGGCAGAAAGTAGGCCCACAAATGGATGGCCGGGGATGGAAATGATGTGAAAGCAGAAAAAGAACACAACAACTCGTGAAAGCACGCAATCAGACATTGTTAAATGCAGGAAATCTTTATCTGGAGGGCAGGAAGTCATTTTGTGTGTCCCACAGCTTAAGTCATTTGAGATAAATGCCTGTTTAGAGCAGCATATCATTTCCTTGTGTTGGAGTGTCACATGATACATCTGCGCACTTTCAGAAAAACAAACAAATTTTAATTAGAAGTTGTTTACAGAGATGCCATAATATATTTAATCAAACCAGGATGCTCATTGAGGTGTCAATCAACATATAATAAAGTCAAGCAGCGATCATTGAATCAAATCAAATTCAAGCCAAACCAAATTTTTAAGATTATACTGAGTGATGAAACTTTACCTGTCACCGAGCAGTTTTCAGGCTACCTAAAAGTGGAGTTTATGACCAGTAAGAAGTTATGGCTGCACTATGGGTATTCCACTTAACTGAAAATGGCGGGGCTTGTCTCTACATGTGTAGAGAAAAGCAGCGATTAGCCTACTATAATTTCTTTCTTGAAAACGAGACACTGACAGGTTGAGAGAACAGCAATGTTAATAAACAGCTTTGCTGCCATTTGCCTATTCAGCAGCTACCTGAGGGGATATCCTTATCACTCTCGGGATTTGAGTGGTTTCGGTTGACAATGAAGTCATCTTACTGGGAGAAAGACAATAATATACAGAGGGGATAGGCTCAAAAGCTGAGCCCATCCCTTGTGGTATAATCATTTAGGCTGTGAGCTCATCAGCACGGAAGTTATTACTCAACAGATGATACAAAGTGTGTGACCTTTCGAAAAATAGAGGATCATTTTGTGTTAATAAAATGATCCTCACAAAGAAATGTGATTTAATAATGAAAAACAAGGAGAGAACTCTCACCAACATCCATTTCATTTGATTATTTCTCATGAAAATAAGATCTATTTGACCAGAAAAGTTATTTTAAGTGTGGGAAAATATGAACTGAGGTGGATCCACCCCCATGTCTCCCTCAATATGACCCAATATCATTTCATCCATTGTAGAAACACATACAGGCTCTTCACCGGCCTGTTTTTGTGCACAAATAATAGACTACTGGTACAGGGGAAAGATAATTTTGGTTTTTGGTTTCCTTTATATTTAGTAGGGGAGGTTAAAGGAATGATTTACTGGTAAGAATCAGGTGAAAAAAAGCGAATGCAAAAAAGCGCTTTAGAGATCAGTTATAAATGACTTGCTCTCAATAAGCTACAGTCTTCCACACTATCCAAAATGAAAAGATATTAAAAGTGACATTATAAAAAAAGCACAATGTTAAATGAATGGCTTTTCTGCTTAATAATAAAAAGATAAAAAATGGTTCATGAAACAATTTTCTTTCAAAATCTGTTTTTTAAATGCAATATCTGATTTAAGTGACTTTGCTGGTTTTTTTTTTTATACTTTCAGACTTTAAGGTTTCTGTTGTACTACTTTAAGGTAATCTTCTTTATTAATTATGATACAAAATGACCAGTGTTGAATGTACACCACTGGAAAGCCTCAACTGTCTCCGTTACAATGAGATAATTTGCAAGAATCTTTTTTTTTTGGGGGGGTGTAAGCAACGCAGCGTGTTATGTTTGGTGCGTTTGAAGGGTCCTGGGGATAGCGATGCAGGTTATTTTACTCAAGCTAATTTACCAGCTTTAATGACACAATTTTGTTATTTTGTGGTTTTATGGAATTAATTTCTTGGGGCGTTTTGTATAAAAATATAAAATAAAATTTTAATTGCCCGTGTTCTTATGCCCTCGTATCAAACACATGCGTAGGCCTTATTAGAGAAGAAACGTTCACTTTAAAGCCTTTATTAAAAGCTGTCTATTGTCTTGCCGCATTACTGCTGCCTATATAGAAGTAGCCTACTCTGTTAATGCTGGCCAGAGATTTGTGACATGTTTGACATGCACATATCTGTACACTCACCTAAAAGTTTCATTTTCGACTTGTTACCGCACATCTTGGACCGCGTTAGAAGCAGCGCTGTGTGAAATGAAGTGCGGAATATCCGCTTTAACCAGGTGAGCTGTGAAGTAACGCGACGCAAAAGAGCTGCGTAACGTCAATTTACAAGCACCGGGCAGTGTTGTCAAAGCTCCCAGCTGAGCTGAGCCACAGCAGTCCGGTGAAGTTTGGTCAAGGAGGACTTTCGGCCGCTTTCATGAAGAGCGACGTAACTGTAGCGGGTGCAAGGCGCCGAAGATGTGGCCATGTGCTCCTTGCAAAGACACCCTCAAAGAAAAACTGTGAGTGAACATAGTTTAATTGCACTATTGAGCAGGAACCTTTCGAGTGGAGTGGGTTATGAGTTGCCCAAAGGCAAAGTAGAAACACGGGTCCTGTGTTATCTGATCCCCAAAAACAGGTGTGCTTCGCAGGTAGAGCCCATGATAACAGCCGACAGAAGCCTACTGTTGGAAGATAATGGAGATATTGATGTTGGAGCAGATTGCATGGGGGCCTATGGATTATGAAATGGTTTGTCATGTGATGGACAGAAAGAACATGAAGTCATGCCGTGATGAGACATGATTAATTGTGACCCTAACCCTTTTATAAAGCTGATCTTACATAAGAGGTCATCAGCTTATACAGAAAAACTTAAAATGTTATTTGGCACAGGAGTATAAAGTATTAGGCAGTTTCACTTCAGACAATTATCTTAAAAAAAACAAACCTGGATAGACTTCACATTATGAGATAACAACAGATGGATGATGGAAGTGGAATCGCATTCATTTTGGCACTCATAGGTGATTTTCACACTGAATAACTTGCAACTTCCGTGATGATTACAGCTGAACGTCACCTAAAGTCATATTTAAAATTGTGCATCTGTGATTGACAAGGCCCTTTTGCCATGTTTCTGCTGCTAAAGACTGAATTAAAGGGGTGGGTGGATATCTGTTGAGAACTGGATGAGAAGACTGGTAGGAGTGTTGAACACAGTTATCAGGAAACCAGTGTAGACTCAGTTACAAGTCTGAGTGACCCACCCTGTAAATCTGATTTCCCCCTTTTTTCTTCATAAATGTTGATTTGCAGTTTTAATGACTAGGTTTCCCCCTTTTTGGACAGAGAAATATGTGCAGCAAAACAAGTTCATAGTGTCATTTTCCAAATCACATTCTGCATCCGGGGCAGCACAGTACTTGCATACTCAACTACACCTTTGCCATATGTGTAAAATGTGGTTTTGCATATTTTTTCTTTGTTGTTGTTTTTCTAATGCTTGTCTATCCCCAAGAAAAAAACGTGATATTGAAGGTGGCATGTAGCGCTAAAGTCTGAGTGCTGCATATCAGTGTAATTTTCTAATGCTGCTCTGATAGAAATGTAAATCAGTTTTTTCAAGGGCAATGATACAATCCCATAGCATCAGAGATCCTGGATTTGGGACTCATTGCTGGTATCTGTCTGGATGGTTGTTTTCATCTTTGGCTAGAACGAACAATGACCATTATTTATTTAAAAAAGAGGAAAGATAAAGAAAATAATAGGCCTACTTTGTTTGATGGTCCATCTGAGATACATAAAAGCTTAGATAAGCTGATACCGCCTCACAGTTCACATAAGGCTTTGTTTTTCGACTTTAAAGTTTCAAGCCATTGAAGAATAATAGGCAAAATCCATACAATAAGCATAATTTCTTATTTAATATAGATTGATATCACTGCTTCCTTTACATTTCTTCTTCCTGCGCAATGGAAGTGTCCGACTGGATGCACACTCTCAGATTTGTCGATTTTAGAAATCATGCAAAATGCAACATCAAATGGACAATTGGCAGTTGAGTTTGATAGAGATATCATCATTCAATTGTTTAGAACAGGTTGGTTGAAATGATTGGATGGGGTTTTTTTCAGCCATGTTCGTACCACAGGTGACTAAATTTTTTTATTTTTGTGTTAGAGCATTTAATTAATCTGCTGCAGTCGGGGTGTGAATGGGATTTTAATCAAATGGTAACAACTTTTCCTGGAAAACATCTCCTACTCGACCTTAAATACATACCTACATAATGCTTCATTTCAGACACAAAGTGGAAGGTCCATATATAAGATGTACAAAATACATAAATAGATTTTTTTGAAAATAGATTAAAAGAAAAATACTGGTGTCACATTGCATTAAACATACACATGTGTTTACCCTATTATTTCAAAGGGGAAATGTCTGGAGTGAAAATGGTCAATGACTTACTTTTTTCTGCAGTCCAAACAGTCTTCTGAGATGTTTACATTATGCAATGCTGAAATCACAATTATGGTAAAATCTTTTGTATGTTGTGCAGCCACTGCACATATTTCATATTGCAGCATATCTTTGACATAAACGATGAAATGTCTCAAATCAAATCTTCACGTGAGCCACATTCAACCTGTCAGTTCACTATGAAATACTACTCAGGATTATCTTTCAACTGGCAGCTGACCAAATAACCACAATGAAGTAGCATATCATCCAGTTTTCAGCTTTCAGCGGTTCGTTTACATGGAAGAATGTGTGTAATGCAGTTAACATAGACTTAAAGAAATAATTGAGTCATGCTTAAATATTATACTGAGCTGTATATGTTCATCATACGATAAGATACGGATGGCAGGTGCTGTTCTATTCTAAATCCCGTGAGAATGTAATGTGAGATTTGATGACCTTACCACCTTCGCCCTTCTGAGTGCCGCCGTGTAATGTTAAACCCAGAAGAGACCCACGCATCTCATGTCCTGTCAGTAGTTTGGTTCTGGTGATTTACTGTCTTCCGCTTGGTTTTTGATGACATTGTGGCCCTGGAATTAAATAGCATGTGGCTGTAGGGGCTTTTTAAAAACATTGATTCTCAGTATATCAAATCATAACACCTGCTGAATGGATTTCTATAAAATTGTGTACAAACTCAAATAGGATACATCTCAGTGAATTTATGATCACAGTTTCAGTAGCTAAACAATGATAAACCAAAACATGTGGAGGAAGCTTGTTAACATTTCACCTGCTCTTTATGAAATGCATTTTGCTATACCTGTTTTCATTTTAAACTTTGATATCAGTCTGTAAAATTCTAAAAGTTGCTCTGCTCTGTTAGCACTTAGCAAGTACAGAAAAACAAGAGAATGTGCCTCAAATAGCATTTGGTAGATAAACTGTACTCATCTTTGTTACACAGAAACAAAACCAAATTTATCTTGGTCAAATTTTACGATGAGCTGCACCTGTCAAGTAGCCTCCTCTCTGTGTCTGCTGATAGATGTTTTTGCTGGACAACTTTCAGACTGAAAGGCTCCACAGGATGCATTTAGTTCCTCACTGTATCGGGTTTCTTTTTCCTGACGATACCTAAATCACAACCTGCCATATTTATATTGAGGGTCCAGGTGGTGTGTGTAAGTGGGAAAAAAAACAGTGTACTTTCTGGTGATTGTTTGTGGGAAGAATGGTCAAGTTTGGATGTGTGTAAGTGTGTAATGATAATATACCTGCGTTCCTGATGTCCACCAACACTTTTATCTCCGTTCTGCCTGAAGGAGTTCCAGATAGCATGTGGAGTTCAAACGCACTGCAGGCGGAAGAGACCCAACTGTGCTTCCATAGGAGGCTTGGCACATATGTGAAGTGCTTTGGATGAGAATAGCAGTTACAGTAGTTTTTTTTTGGGAGACTGATACTAAAACAACTAAAGTAAAGTTGATTTAAAAGATGATAAATGCACAATTTACAAATGGATCATTTATTCCATATGAGACTTGCTGAAAATCTATTTTAAACCTTTGCTGGAATTTTTTAATATTTTCTGCTTAGTTGTAAGTGCTGAGAGTTGTGTTTTTTTTTCTCTCTGCTTTAAGCCTGAGCTGAGGAGGAGGTTACGGGGTCTTTGTGTTGAGGGGGTCATGATCTTTCACCTGCTGCTGGCAGCCCTCCCTGCTGGGAGGTCACATGCAGGAGCTGGAGCGTGAAAGAATCGACAAGACAGGAGGGAAGCATAAGAGGATGGGAAGAGAAGGGGTGAGGGAAAAAAAGATGGTGGAACAGATAAACTTCAGTCACTCAATACTTTGAGGGGTTGAGTTGTTGATATTTTATGCGAAGATGTGGCCAGCTTGAAGATTTGATGCGCAGCTTTCTGCCGATGGAGTGTTAAAGGCGTAAATGTATAAAGATAGAAATGCTGGCAAGAAAACTAGGACTGCCATGAGAGGCTTCCAGCTTCCATCAGCACCTACATTTGTCTCAATCAGACTGCAGGGGCTTCAGCTGCACAGCTGAGTGACCTTCCTTTCTTGTCAGACAGGAAAAGGAAGTAAGCTGTGCTAACAAGCGGCTTTAAATTTAGCTTCTTCATAGATACAAACATGTCACACACTCCTGCTGAAAATTGTCTCATTCTGCCATGACTTTACAGGAAATTTTAGTGGCCTCTTGAGGAATATGTGTGAAGTTTTAGCACCACGTTTCATTTGAAGTGCTTATTTTATCCAAAGGTGTTTAATGGTGGGCAGTGCTGTCTCTTTGAGAGAACAAAATACCTGTAATTTTCTCTCTACCTGCCGTGAGTGAAGATGCAAACAATGCTTCTAGCCTGGACCGACATGCAAAGCATGCCCTTTCACATGCAAAACTGGGTGGTAGTCTCACAGTGTGCTGAGTCGGGTAGAAATTCATGCGTGTAGAAAAGGTCACACAGTGTTTTAGTGTCACGCTGGTTCAAATTGTTAACCTGTAGCACAAAGAGAAAAAGGTTTTAGCTACATACACGCATTGTGGTCAGATTTTGTTTGTAGATTAGGGTAGGTTCTGAATATCTCCGCGCATGCTTTGCCTTTTTAAAAAATGCCGTCCTGTTTCCTTAATGGATGAGCTTGTCCCGCTAGAACTGCAGCTTCCTGTTATAATTTCCAAATTGTCTATCATTGTGTGCATGTGTCTTTGTGTATGCATATCGAAGCACAAAAAGGCTGATGAATATCACCATGTGTTTCCTGTTGTGTTCAGGTGTGTACGTGCACACGTTTGTGCTTGCTCTTGTGTCTTCACATCCAGCCCATGTTTCCATGGCCCAGACTGGAGCAGCAGTTGGACATGCAGGGACCTGCTTTGTGCTGAGCAGGGATATTTTTGGACTGTTGTGTGACTGTAGGACAAGCTGCTGAAAGAACTGCCTTTTCAAAAACAAATTTTTAATCTTTTATCTTATGTATCCGTTGGTCTGGGTGGCTTGATTGTCTCTGTTTGGAGGCAGGTTGCTGCCTTTTTTGCTGATAAAATAGAAAAAGATCATGTATAGTAATGCACTCCGGCAGTGACAAAATGAGCAGGTGGTTACATGCAACACCTGCTGGGAAAATGGTTCCTTCCTTGCACACTTAAGATTACAGTATGAAAGATTTTTGAAGCGTAAAAGAAAGAGACTGTTCTTAGTCAAGACTTGTTGTAGATATCAAAATGACCCGACTTCCTTACCAAAGAGCTAAATACAGACAGATAACCCGTAAAGAAAACCTTGACCCAATCTGTTGCAGGTAGAGACTTGATTGTGCACACAAACAGGAACACACTCCATCACTTGAATGAAAAAAGAAAAAAGCCATGCATAAAGTATCCTAAAATAACCATTTGTATAGGAAATCAGCCGTACTACTCCTACAAGTTGCTGTTTGGTTATACTGAGTTATATAAGTGTTTGCACTTTGCAGTATCAGCATCTTTAGACTTGTTTTTTTCATCAAAGTTTCTGCCCATCCTCTATATTCATCCCAATTTTAGTTCTCCCACAGTTCTCATCCTGTTTGGGTTTTATTTTAAAATTCTTCTGTGTTTGCATCCTGTACCATGCTTTAATGCACCGTTATGCCTTTGATCATTTAACTGACTGTAAGTGACAACACATGTAATAAGGGAATACCATTTAAGTTGTCATTTTATTAATCTGTCTGTAGAAGTTAATGTGATGATACTTCCATATGTATGAACATTTATTGTCAGTGCCATTTTGATATAGATCATCCCAGGCCTGTTTGTAAGTATGTTTGTCGAGTTTATAGATGGTCTGAAAGATTTTGACTTCACATACCAAACTAGACTTGAACTTTCAAAATAGCAGATAGCTGGCACGCTCATACACACCACCCATACACTCTTAATGTATCTACTTCAGATTTTAAGTGAAGCATGTGTGGGTTTATTTTAACAAAGGCACTGTATATAACAGCCTATTCTGTACATGTGTCTACTTGAATTTTTAGAGAGAGGTAGAAATTATCTTTACAGGTAAATTACCTGCTTTGTATCAAACAAAGAGAGAGAGTGTGGCCCATTGTCTAACTGTTAGACATGTGCGTGTCATTATGTTTGACTCATAATGTATATTAAAACGTTGATGTGTTGCCTGAGGATAGTGTCAATAACAGTTGAGCTAGAGCTAGGGCTGGAGCGATGTAGTGGAGTTGCGGATCTTGTTTACAATACATTATAATTTGTTTCATTGTATTTGAATGGAATAATGCTTGAGTAGATATCTTTCCATTGTGTGGGTTTTCCTGAATTTTGTTGCTCTTAAGGCTAGAGGAGTTAAATGCTGGCCTGTCATTTTGGGCCTCTATTGTTTTCAAAATCTCTATTGTATAGATCACAATTACATTTTTTTAGCACGGTGTCCACTGAGTAAATCCTTAATGCTTGTGGTTTTCAGAATTTAATGCCCCAGTATAAAAAATGCTTGTCATTTGTGCTGACATTTTGCTTTCTGCAATCATTAACTCAGATATTTCCAATTTGTCCACAAATTCAGTTGATGACTGATTATCATCCACATTCATTACAGTTTCACCCTTGGCGGCAGTTTTGGGCTTTGCTAATTATAAATAACTAATATGCTTACAAGGAATGACAATCAGGAAATTCCTTACAAAAACATCAATTGTTTTTAAACTTTACAGATGCTGATGTATTTTATTAGTCTTGTTTTAACAACTGACTAATATTGTATGAAATAATATGTGATATATTAGCACACTCATTGAGGCTTTCATGCTAATAACACGATAAACCCACCGACATACTGTTTATTAGGCAGATCATCACATTCAGGTTAATTTCACTGCTAAATGTCAAATGTTTTGGACCTTAAATTTCATCTGTCTTAGACTTAATTTACTTAACATTAGGCACAGAACTACTTGGTGCCACTATCATGGTTAGAAACTTTGTCATCCTGTTTTCATTTTTCAAATTCATTGTATGTTATTTTTGGGTTGAGGTTATTCTAACCTTTCAAGGTAGATGCAGTCTTCAGTACAACAAACTCATCTGTAGCCACAGTTTGTTTGTAGTGACACTGCAGAATGTTTGCCACAGTTCTTTCCTGACCCAGCTCACTGTTTGCTACAGGTTGTAGCTGAGTAAACTAGAGGCTAAAAGGTCAGAGGTCAGTGCCAGGGTGAGATTGTAATACTTCTGCTTTGAATGCAGGAGGTTTGTCCTAGATGGTACACAAAGAATCCTACTAGTGGTGTCAATATATGGAAAGGAAACATGTTGACACACTCACTCATTGATTGTAGACCATCATTGCTGCTAAAGGTCGATTAACATTCTCTGTCACTGAATGTGTTTGTCTTGTGCTTCTTTTGCTAAATGTACCTCCACTCAGCCGCCTGGACAAAGTGTGGAGGGAGCTAACTCAGTGTCTGTTAAGGGGGACTTTGGCTGTTAACATGAAGTTATGTATGCCAACTTCACCCAGTTGCTGGTCCAAGGTTCAGTTTATTCATCAATAAAATTTGGATAACTACTGCTGTCATCCATTGAGGTAATCCTGTTTACATAACATTAGATGAGGGGTGGGGACACGCACACCCATAACTCATATGTTTCTAGTTGCAATGTATTTGTAATCTCAGAGGCAGTGATGGGGCACTCTGGTCCTCGAGGGCAGGAGTTTATGGATCCAACAACCTATCAAGTTCTGCACAGTGACTCAGTAATTTGAATCAGGTGTGTTGGAGTAGGGTAGAAATCTAAAACTGGCAGGACAAGGGCCGAAGTTCCCCAGCACTGCTCTTTTGCACCTTAATGTTGTAGTGATGCAAGTACTAACCTTTATTTATACTATATATATATATACAGTCATGGAAAAAATTATTAGACCACCCTTGTTTTTTTTCAATGTCTTGTAAATTTTAATGCCTGGTACCACTAAATGTACATGTGTTTGGACAAATATAATAACAAAAATAGCTCAAAAGAGTTCAATTTAAGAGTTGATATGTAGCCATCTAGCCAAGAAGTCGGTTTCGAACTGTCCTTGCTGAACAAGTCACATTTCTCAACAGTGCCC
>JAPMNP010691834.1:0-13765 GCA_029874935.1 Atherina boyeri | reverse complement strand
CTAAAGTAGCCGGCTGGACTTCATTGTGTAGTCGGCTATTTAGCCGGCAGCCGGCGCTTGTGGAAAGCCCTGTTGAGTGCAGCAAAGTTTGCCCGGTGCATCTGACGTGCATCTCCAAACATTTATGTTTCCTTTTACTGTTTCCACAAAGAGTGCCATATTAGCTGTGTTGTCACCATTGACTGTTAATATACATGGACACAGCTTCCGCCTCGTTTGCTAATAGAAGACTTGAAGCTAAATGGATGATTCCCTCCATTGCCGTCTCGGCAGCGTCACGCATCTCTTCACTCCCGGAAAATACAGAAATGGGCAAACAGGTGGAGCTGTGATTGGGGAAGCGGATGATTGACACCTAATTGCCCGTAGCTAAGCGCTAACCCGGAGCTAACCGACGTAGGCAAGCTAAAGCTAAGGCGCAAGTGATAGCCGTCTAAAAACCAAGGTTGTGCTTGTCTGCTCCCCTCTGCCTCTCCTTGCCGCTAGATTTCGTCGTAAATTTAAAAGCGGGAGCAAACCGATAGCCACTAGCCACTAGCACAAGCGTTAGCAGCCGCATCTGTCGCCTGTCAATCAATAGGACACACCCCTAAATTTTCGCAATTTCAAGATTAAATATCATCTAAACTGATGAGTTATCNCCCCAGTGTTGTCACGACGGTAAACTTGACCTATTCAGCCTAGAATGGAATTTTGTACCAGGCTGTAGATTTAAAAAAAAAAAACTGTATGAAATAAACGTGGCATAAAATTGACCAATTAGAATTTTGGTCGACTCAGAACGTCGACCAATAAGTCGACCAGTCGACTAGGACTTTACAGCCCTATTAATTTTATTTTTAAATGATCTGATCAGTAATGTACGTTTTGTACTAACATGCTTATGAAAACTGACTCTTCTCCCGGGCTGCTGAGACATCAGGGTACAGAAACTTCTAAAACACCACCATGCAGCAAGTTAATTAGATAATCTGTTCATTGGATGTAAGGATTATTTTTTTGACTCTTGTAAATTTATTATCTGTACCTCAGGCTTTACGTTTGCATCATATCAACAAGATTATATTTTGATGTTCAGTCTGCATATGTTTTATTATTTAAACTTTATATAAGTAAAACTGCAACAACTGCTCGATAGGCTTGAATAGCTTTCTGTCTTCCATGCCATCTTCAATTTTTCGAATGTCAGTGAGCCGGAGGTTAGGAAAACTAATAAGCAGAAAATACTATGGTCTCATCCACATTATTAAGAATCCGTTCCCGTAGACCGCAGAGTTCATTGTGGTTCACATGATACCCGCACTTGTAATCACTGTAATTACACTTTGGCAAAATGGGAGTAAAAAAAACTAGTTGATGCTTTATCAGTGCTTATGTGCCCAACATTTGGTGAGTGCCTAAGTGTGAGTGAGGGAGTTCCATAAAAGGTATTTGAAGCCACATTTTTCAGTGAACTAGTTTAAAGCCTTTTTGAATCTTGAGAAGATCTGTACTTTAATAGTCCACTGACCTCAGTGTTTATATCAAAGGATGGAGTCTGGGCTGAAGTAAACAGACAACCTACTAGCTACGGTGAAAAGCAGAAAGATTGTTCAGCTGCAGTCGCACAAGTTAGTGTTGTGGCACCTTCTTGCAGGTGAGGTATGGGTCTTTGTAGTTTTGCATATTAGTGCCAGGGCTGTAGGGAAATAAAATTGATTGTAATTGTGATTATTAATTACTATGACTTAATTACTATGACAATTAATACACTACTTTTATATAATTTTTTTTTAATAAGACAGTTTGAAATGTGTTGACTTGCACACGTCTCTTATTAGTCCATCCTGCAGTATCTATTGACATTCTAATCGTTGCTACATTCAAGTGTGTTTCATCTGAATTTAACTCTCAGAGATGCAATGTTAAAAGAAAAAAAACAACAACTTAAAAACAAAAGGAAATAGATTATCGATGAAAGTACAAGTTAAGTTTTAAAGATTAACACCATGTGCAAATAAAAGTTAGCAGATTTGCAGTTTAAGGGTGCAGTCACCCCAGGATAGTCCAGTGCACTCACTTTGATTGCATGGGGAATGCCCCCAAATTTTGCACACTGTACTTGACTCGAGCAGACAAAACCATCCGAACAGCGAAGAAAATCTGGCTAATTTATCGGCCAGGACTGAAAACGTCTCGTTCACTGCAAATAAACAATGGAGCAACAATGAATTTATCAAGGGGTTTCCTGTCAGTTTTTACTCCGGTGTTCACACCTTATGCAGTTTTCTTAAGAATCTGCCCAGTATGAGCAGCAGGACAGGCAGCGAGCTATCCAGCATGTTGCGCTATGGCACATCCTTTGTCACTTCCTCTCTGGCCCACTGGATGGTCCGTTTGCTATCACACTGCAATCTTACTGCACCAGGGTTAACTTGCAAGTGAATCGAGACCCCAGATTTCCAGCTGGACCACAGTTTGCTTCTTTGTTCCGTACCAGAGTTCACACTGCTCAAAACGAACCATACTATCTGTGAAAGTGGACCGGGGTTTTTTTAAACCAGACCAAACTGTTCCTGTGTGAATGCGGCTTAAGTGAAAGCCCTACTGACAGGTGTTTACTCTGTCGCAACCTTTTTCAGATTCTGAATGTCGTGGTAGCCACCTGGTTCATTCCAGCCTGGACTTTACGTCGACTCGGTCTTAATTTAGGCAGAAATGGCGGGATTTTAAAAAACAAACAAAATTATGTCCTTCACTCAATTATGAAATGCTTGACTCATGACTTCTCATGGCTCTCTTCTGTGTAGCTTTTACCTTTAGCTCACTTGTATGTTTCTTCATACTGAAACCTCTCTGGTTGCTATCTGTTGCAGTTAAAGTACTGACTACTCATTGGTATTAGACACAGCCCCAATTAAAATAAATGAAATAGATAATTCTAACAAATAATGATCAGAAAAAAGACAAAAAAGAAAACCATTCCAGAGCTACAGACTTAAAAGGACAAATATTACCAGCTTGCTTGTATCTGTTTATGTGAAAACACTATAACATAGCTGGAACAAGACAAAAAAAGGGTGAGGGAGGTTAGGCTTGCATTGGAGCTAAGCAGGGTGCAGCTGAGCTCCTGGCAGGAACACAGCACTGAGGGCTTTATTGTGATTTGTAATTATGTGGTCTTCTGTGGGGCCTCAGTTTGGTGTGCTCCCACACTGAGGCTTCTTTTAGCCAGGGAATACTGAGTAGGAGAACAGAGAGAGAGGGTGGGACCAGGGCCACTGCTAACTATTTTTGTTAAACCAGGAATGAGCAGACATGGCTGGAGCTCTGCTGAATCTGAGGATTGAGCTGAAGGTAGGGATGTAACGGTACGCTAAAATCGTATTCGGTTCGGTCCAGTGCCTTGGAGGGCTCGGTTCGGTTAATTTTCGGAACAAAAAAAATAAGAACTTACAAATTCCTGATTTTGAAAAGCTGCCAATACACAATAGAACTTTTGCATTAAATACATTTTTTTTTTTTAAATTGTGCACGAGCACATTGTATGAGCAGCCGTGAGAAATGGCATCATGGCAATTAAAGTTGAACAATTAATAGAGTGGTGAGTGACCGAATGACATCCTGCGCTTGATGGTGAAATTGCAACAGGCGGTGGTTGGGCAGTACACAAGAACGTTGCTGCTCCATTAACATAAAGACTTGCTTTTTTCCGAAGTCCATTCTCTCTTTTATTCTTATCAAGACCAAACTCAAGTCTTCAAGAACGTTCTCTGCTAATTTGTCATTGAGAAACGGCATAGATATGGAGAAACGGCTTGTGTCTTGTGCAGCTCTACTGTGCGTCACTCAATGGCGTCCGTACGGAAACTCTCTTGAAAGTTTGCTCCGCTGAACTTAATATCACGCTAATAATAAATGTATATAATTTAACGAAAAAATACACCGAAACGGGTACGCAAGTGGACCGAACCGAACAGGCCGAACCGAAACGATTCAATACTGTACATCCCTGTACATCCCCGTGAACCGTTTCACCCCTAGCTGAAGGTGCACAAGAATGCAGACTTTCAAATGGGCATTGATATTCAAATGCTATACACATGTTTAAAACAAGAGATAGCTTCCCATTCTCTTGGCATTTTCCATTTGGGAATTGTATGTGGTTAGAGTGACCTGGAAGTAGAATCGAATATAAGAGAAGACAAGAGTATAACAACTTGTGTTGCTCAAGTCAACAGGAGTGTCTGCACCACCCAGCTCTTCTTTGCAAAAAGAAGATTGTTAACCTTTTGTGAACTTAATGAGAGAATCTACTAAAAACAATAGCAGTTTTTGGGCTTTTGGTGTCGGCAAATAAGTTTTAATGAGATTATTCAAGATTTTGGCTCCAATGTGCAGAGTCATGAGGTATATCATAAATAATGCATTAGTTTGTGAGGCCATGGAATCTCATTTACAGCTTGTATTGGTGACAGTTGTTTTAGTTAGAGAGTTTCTTCAAACAGAAATTAGAGCAGATTAAAAAAAAGAAGATTATTATAGACCAGGGTTAGCTCACTAGTGTTGATTTTGGCTTGGCCATGGATTTCTACCTGGACTCTTGGCTCAATGGTGTAAGCTGTGGAAAAGAGTTGGGTTATAGTAGCAGCCATCTTTTTTTTTTATTATTTTGATCTGTCAAAAGAATATCAGATCATATCCGATGATAAAGAAGGGTAAGTCAACAATATAGTTATCACCCATCTGGGCATGAATGAAAATTAAGAGGATGATGACAGGGTGGCAAAGGAAGGAGCTTTAGGAGAGCAGAGGTGATAAAGCACTGTTGTGTGTTGAATGGCTGTGCTGCATGTTTTGCTGTCAGCCAGTGGTTGAGCTCTGTCAGTTAAGTTGAAGACAACAGACAGCTGCACTGAGTTGAGGTCGAGAAATGTGTAGGACGAGCATAGCTATACTGTCAGCCTTTCACCCAAGTGTAATGCCTGGATGCCTTTTTAATTGTTGTGACTGCCAAGTCGAATGATTTATTTTACTGCATATTTGAAATGGGCTGATGCATATTGTGATTAGTTTGTTTTGAGGGACTGGGACGGATTTAGGTTTTAACTGTAAATTCTTTTAATGAAGCGTTTGTTGTTTAAAGTCAATCATTTTGTCTCTGCTTGTGATTTACAGCTTCTCTGTATCTGCTCATTGCAATTGCTAACTCTGCTCTTTAAAGAAGATTAAGCTGGAGGTAGGAGCCGTACTGACTCAAACCTGCCCACAACAGCTGCCAGTTGCAGCGGATTGATTTCCTGTTTTTTCAGGTGCCCTTTTTTCTGTTTTTTTTTTTTTTTTGTGCCTCTGTGAAACCTAAGTGATGCTAAACTTGGTCCTCCTTGTAGTTGCCACTTTTCTTTAGATTCATACAGTTTCACACTGTCTATTGTAGATCTCAAATATTTCGCAATTTTAATGGTTGACCAGGGATGTGGTGAGAAAATGTCCTGAACTTTCGCCTCTAGCTTTGATTAAGGACTCTGGTGAAATTAGGCCTTGAGACAATGGCTGCTTCTGGGGAGGGCCTCTGCATTCTCTGGGGGACCCTAAATACATCTTTCCTGTCTTTACTGGAGAACTGTTTGTTTAACATTGTAACTTCTCAATTACAGTCTGCCTCAGCCCAGGCACACGTGTAATCCTGCTGTTTTCCAAGCTGTGTGTCTCAGCGTTTTTATTGGCTCAGTTTCAGGTTGTGGGTTCAGGAACAAGGACATGGTAGTTTAGATTCACAGTCTAGAAAGCATAAGGCAGAACAGCATTTGCTCATTCATTTGTTTATTAAAAGCTAATTTAACGCTGCCAACTCACTGTAAGATATAAAGATGCAGTGTGGTTTTTAGTTGATGTATGAAATGGTTAATTGGTGAATTACTTGTGAATTGAAGAATATGAAAATGGAAGTCAGCCAGTTAAAGTGTGTGTGAATGCAAGTACAGGCATGGGGAACAGGAAGGGCAGGGCAGAGCTGTGCAGTGTGTTTCCTGTCAGACAGGAAGTTAACAGGGTCATGCAGCAGAAGCACGATGAGTTATTGCTCTGAGCTGCTGCTACTGCCAAAGTCCAAAATAAACGGCTCATTGGTGCCTCACTCTTTTGTCTGACTTTATACTACATTATGATTTGGCTGCTACATTCAGCATGACCAGTCAGCAACAACATACAGAGAAACTCAACAATTGTTTCCTAAAAAGACATTATGAAATTCACAGGCGATGTCAGGTGCAGCTACTACATCCACAAATGTTGGTAGTCTGACATGAATCTTGCATTATTCTTTGTTTCTTCTCTGGCCATTACAGTTCCCTAAACTATAAAGCTAACACATATGTCCTTGGTAATATACACTTTAAAACTTATGTGTTAGGGACGGTTTCTGAAAATTAGTGTGCAAAGTTGTAGTATCAGTAAATGTATTAACCCAGCATTCGTTTGAGGATCAAACTGTGACCTTTTACTTGAAAAAGGAAGAGAATGAAAGGAGCACAGATGGATGACTCAAATGTTTGACTCCAGTCTTTAAATGTGACATTAAGCACTGGATTGGATATGTGCTTTGCTCATTCTGTGTTCAGATCTATAAACACATTTACACATTCAAAGTAATCTGGCTAGGTGTGTTTTGTTGTGCTAAACTTTTTTGGATGGCAACAGATCTCAGTATTCCATTATAGAAATTGCACATGTTGATGCTTTACTAACTATGACATAAAACCAATTAAAGCCCAGACATGCTTACTTCAATGACATCCCTTTTTAAACTAAATCTAATTTAATTTCCTTTTTTTGAGAATGTTATGGTAACCAAATCAACATTACTTTTTCACCTTTTCAAGTATGCAGTTCTGACAGTTCCTCGGTTTTTGTTTTCTCTCTTTAAAGCAATGATTCATTCTAAAAATGTGGTACTTCTAGCTGTGAAATACTGTTTAAAGACATTTATTGAACAGGAAAATGACATCACAAATCTCACCAAGTTGGAAGCATGATTGTAATTGGAACAAATATTTTGTGGTAAATCTGCTATAAAGCCTTCTGTACTACTCTTACATGGCTGAGCTGTTTAACCATTACTCCAAAGATGACTTTAGTACATCATACTCATAATACTTTTTCTGAGATAAATTCTGCTCTTCACTCAGCAAAGCTTTTACAGTCAAACATTATTATTTTCGTTCTAAACCATTCTCTGTGGACTGCAATTACTGATGTAGACTAATCCAGCCATTTTGTGTGTTGCGCCATTTGCGGCACCGCCATTGTTGAGGTGACGAGTCCTAATTACTTCGTATCTGCCGACGTAAACAGCAGCATGAATATCTTGACTGACAATTTAAACAGGGTCTACAGTTATCAATATTATCTGGATTTTGCAGAGATCTCAGTTATTCTGTTTTTCATACCAGCTACACATCTGTGCATTAATGTCAACTATGTTTCATCTGACAGAAACTGCTTTTAATAACTGGTCATCCACGCTGGAATATAAAACACTAATCTGGTTATAATATTTATTAAAAGTTGGTAAAGAAATATATTCATACTTTTGCAAAGACTGTAAATTTTCTTTTTTATTTGAGACTGAGTTTGTTGATTGATTAAATTAACTAATCAATTTAATTATTAGTAATTTAGTTTAGGCTGCAGGACACCATGTACGTGATCCGTTTGTGTTGCTGAGTGTATTATTTTTTTTATTTCTGGTCACAACATTGGCTCGATAAGCTTCAATAACGTTACTTTTAACAATATCTCCAAAATTAATCATTAACTCTCAGCAACACCACAGCCTTAGCCTTAGCATTAGCCTAACTAGCATAACAAAGAGCTGGATGGAAACATGGATACGTGAAATATAGTCAGATGACTGATGTCTGTGCACCAACATTTTTTGTGTTTTTGTTGTTGGGAATAAAATCCAATGTTTCCTCTGCCATGACAGCATCTCATTCCTCCTTTACTCTCCGTTTTCTGATGTTCCCGATGCGAACACACTGCCATCAGCAGCCTGATTGTGTAAACCTGTTTGTCGGCAACCGGCATGAACTTCATGAAGTAAAGCTCTGTGTTCTTCGGATCCCCTTTTATCTTTTTTTACACAATTAAAGGACCCCATTGCTGTTTTACAGTCAAGAAATGCACAAGTCCTTCCAGATTTCCTTGACATTGTTAAGAAAATAGTCCAATTCTCATCTGTTCCAGTTACATTTGCACAGAAATTCCACCGCAACAATGTCGGAGGATCTACTTTTGATATTCAACTGGATTAGTCTATACAGCAGCTCCAGCTTGACTGTATAGTAGGGCAGAACGTTTTATGCTTTTCATGTAGAAATCGAGACTTCAGACAATGCAATCAGGTGATTGTCAAAGCTGTGTTTTTTTGCCACCTTAATGGTCAAATTATTTAGCACAGGCATGCTGTCTCCCTCCTGAAAGTTTACCAATTAAAAGCTGCATGCTACCGTTGACAGGTCACATTAACCAATCAGAACACACCAGCTCCTTGTGCTTGTTGCTTTGCCTTCTTTGGGTCTACTGAACTACTGTAAACTTTTAAATGTTTTGTAATGGCTTCAGCTGAACCAGAAGCAGATTAAGGGGTTTTAATTCACGTGATCGGAAATTAGGACCGATCACATTGTTTCAGACTCAATCGGAATCGGCTGTTACATCCTGATCAGATATTGAATATATATGTGTACTTATTATTTATTGTCATTATTTTCATCAGATCCATTATGTTTTTAAACAAACAGGAAAGATAACAGCTTAGCATTTTCTACGTTTATGCTGGAGTCAGACAACAACGCGTGTGGCATGACTTTGATGCAGTGACACCATTGGTTTAATGCCCTAAAGTAGTGGTCTGTAAATGGCAGCCCACAACCATTAATACCTGGCCCCCTAGTTTGTCGACTGTTTTTGTTTGGACAAGAGTTATATCTCATTGTGCACAGACATGGTGCTGAACACAGGGTATGTACCCATGCCCTGTGTTCTGTTCCAGCATCAGGTGGTTTGGGACGCAGTGGGGCGTGGCTACAGAACAGAAACTGCTGTAAAAACTGTTGGTTCAGTGGTGTTTTTGCTACAAACTTTAGCAATAAATGCTACACAGTTCTTGTAGTTCCAGCAGAGTCTCGTGTCTGCTTCACCTCTACTGGGTAAAGTGAAGGGAGTTAACCCAGAAGCTGCAGCTTCACGCAAGAGAAAATCCCCTCGTCTCTGCCTCCAGACCTCAGTTTGGAGATGGAACAGCTGTTTCTGTCAGTTTTTTCACTGATATTGGAGGCAACAGACCAAAGCAGCAAAGTTACTAAACCCTCACAGAAATTAAACTTAGTTGCCGACCCCTGTCGTAGAGGGAAGTAAAGTAGGCTTCGATAGTAGAGCGCAAAAACTCTGTTTCATGTTAATAAAAACAATTGAAGTCAAACATTACTGTAAATTGTGAATATGGCATCGAGCCTTGATTTGAAGAAAAAAATGTAAATTAAATCGAAATTGCAATATCTGTCAGAAGAATTGCAATATGATATCTTGCTTAAACTAGTTCAGCCCGACTGTATAATTTATTTAATCTTCAAGAATGTGTAGAATAACACAAACTATTTGAACACAGATTATTCTTTTCAAAATGTTGATTCATCGAAGCAGTTTTACCTTTTAAATATTGCTAATTCAATAGTATACATTGATATGGCATTAAAAAATATCTAAAGCTATTGTTGTAAGTCATATTTCATTTCCTGTAGAATCAGCAGGACTTAATTTGGCAACTTAAGTGTTCATATCTGCACATAAAACCTACTGACAGCTGGGCTCTTTCTGCCCCAGTTTCTGCCTTAAAGCGCTCCTCATAAGATCAGACTCCTAAGATTTAAAGTCAGCAAATGGTCCCCTTATCTCTTTTTGCTGGCACATCTTATCGTTCCATTCTGTACTGTATGAAGAGAAAAATCCACACAAAGTGATATTGACTTTTAAATTTATTGAACATATACAACAATTTTGATTACTACACAACAGCAATACAGTATAGGTTTAACAGTGGATTTAAATGGTGTAATAAATACTTTTGATTTGCTTTAATGAGCTGTTTTGTCCCAGTTTACCAAACCTTTTTGTTCCTGTGTTAGATTGTTCTTTGTGCACTAAATTAGGAAACAGTGCTGCTCTCACTTGAAGTTTCTTATAAAAGTTCTTTAAAACCTGAAGGATTTTATGAAAATATGCTATTATTAAGTCAGCGTGAGATGACAGCGACAACGTAATTTTTTTTTTGAGTAAGAGTTGTCTTAACTGCACTGTGGCATCATTGTCTGCATATTGCATTGTTGTTTTGGGAGTCCATCATCATACATAAAGTGTAGTAAGATTCATTTCCCATTTTTTGACATGACCAATCACAGAACTACTGTAAACATAGCTATAGAGGTAAATTTTGGACTGTTAAGGGCAAAAAAAAGACATTTTTTATGATGATTTTAAGGTTGCAGCAGATCTATGCACTGCAGTAAAAGAGCTGCATTTCATTTAACTTACTACCACCACGAAGTTGCCCTTAAAGGCAACTTTACCTTTATTGCACTTTTGCATTTTCATTTAAGGTTGTTATAATAAAAGAAATCCAATCTGAAATTCTAAGTTGAATGCCACAGTGTTATGAAAATAAAAATAATTATAATATTTAATAAAATATTTAATATTTTAATAAAAGTTTAACATCCTACCAGGGCGGAAGAATCGGGACTTCCTGAGATGAAACTTTAGTTCCGTTTTGCAAACGAAAGTTTACATTTTTATATATGCATACCTGCTTCTAGGGGTGGACGATATAGCCAAAAAAGGATATCACGCGGGAGGAGTTACAGCATTGCGGCTTCTCATTGACAAGAAGAAGAATGATATGTGCTTTCACGTCAGTCTCCATTAGTCTCCACTAACACCCCAGAAAGTCTCTGGATTTGCCTCTACTCACTTTTTTGAAAAAAAGAGTCTGTAGAAAGGTCTGAGTACTCGTAAAATATAGCAACAGTGTTGTTGTGAGTTGTAGGAAAATTGGTGAGAGGTACTGTAATGCGTGGTTCCGACTGTAACGATGACCAATTTGTGACAAGGAAATTAATCTAAATTTTGAGTATATACAAGGTTGCCTGTTAACTGGTGCTACAAAGTCCAAATGGGATGCTAGTCACATTACAGTATGTAAACCTTGAGTGAGGTGATCGTCAATCCTCTTTTGGATTTTGATGTGCGAGATTGTGACGTAATTTCGATCGATTTCGATAAAAAATTGAGATTGTGATATCCCTCGTCATTGTAGTAGATCTTGGTAATGGTAAATTTCCGGTTTATCCCCCAGCCCTAGCTGCTCCAACTCTATTTCGACTAGTACTCAATCTCTTCTCATTCACATTGAAGTGGGGGAGGGGCCGGAGTAGCTCACGGAATTCAGCGCAGTTCGGCATAGTGTTTAGATGTTGTCATGGCAATGCCAGAAGTCAACATTTGCGCTGTTTTTCTCTGTGTTTTTAATCTAATTTTCTACTGTACATTTTGATTTAATGGAGTAAAGACAACCTATGCATCAGTAAGAAGCATGGATTTTTTGTGACCATGCGGGGTGGGTTGTCATGGATCCTGCAGCAGGGAGGCGGGCTATACAGGGTCCGAGCTGGCTAGCTGCTATGCTAAGCGGAACAAAGGTACGGTGGCCTTTAA
Source organism: Atherina boyeri (assembly GCA_029874935.1). Taxonomy (NCBI): domain Eukaryota; kingdom Metazoa; phylum Chordata; class Actinopteri; order Atheriniformes; family Atherinidae; genus Atherina; species Atherina boyeri. The sequence continues at coordinate 2,014 of JAPMNP010691834.1, read as the reverse complement.
GCAAGACGCATAATCCCCAAGTTCTTCACCATGCTAATTAATGGTCGTTAGATCAGGTTGTTACTGTGCAAAGTAGTGTGTGTAAGGATATTTCTGCAGAAGGGGCACATGATCTCTGAGTCTCCTCTGGATGATTAAGAGTTAAAAATGGTGGGGGAAGAAAAGGTCAACAGCTACTTGTAGTCAACAAAGACACCTACATATTTTCTTTATGCTGTCCCTTGGATGAAAGCAAAGGCCTTAGTCACCAAGGTGTGTTGTTATGGAAATTACTTTTATTGTAGACAGTCAGCTCTAAGGCTTTACTCCCACCACCAACTGTTAATAAAATTAATCTCAGTTGTTTTGGCCATCTTTGACCCAATTTTTGATGTCATGCTTGTTCATCTCAGGTTCAGTGAACTTAAATTGTATATGTGTGGACAGATCAGATGGCTTTGGGTTTCAACTCTCTGGTTACTAAGGCAATTATCTGTGGAGCCCAGTGTGTTTTGAAAGCAAACAAGTCTGTTTTGGCACAATATGAGGCTGGAGGGATGTTACTGACAACAATGAAGGTGAACCTGCACACCCTTTATACTTGTAGATTACATTTTCTGACTTGGCTTACATTTCTTCAATGACATCTGTGTTGTCTATCACAAACCATATTCATCCATCTCTAAATTATACAATCACAAATACATAAACCTCCTATGCACTGGCTGGCCTAAAACATTTGCCACTGGGATTTAACTAAAGCAAATAGCCTCCTATTGGATAATTACTACATGGTCGATTACCTTTTAGCTGGCAACAAGTTATTTAACCCCAACTAATGCAGTGAGTAGGTGCTCATTTCTTAAATAACCATGTTATAAGACACATCACGTGGTTGTGAAAATATGTTGGTCTTCTCTATGAGATGACTTGGTAATAATTAGGGCTGGGGGTGAACGATTATTCCTTAAACGATTAATTGGGCGATTGTTTTATCGATTAGTCTACTAATCTGACGACTCATTGGACGATTAATCTAACGATTGTTTTACCATAATGTATCTCAAATAAATACCAAAAAAATCTTAATATATACTTTATTAAATAACAGTACAAGATTCTTCTTGTCCATTTAAATCAATGTTAACATAATAATACATTCAGTGACAGACGTGTCTATTTGCAGCAATAATATGTTTATTTATTATTTACTGTCGGATATCTGATCGCTGCTGTCTGCTCCGTAGCAGCAGCTGACTGCACGGGGTTTGTTTTGGAACCGGTGGCATATATTGAGAGAGTTAGGACACTCTTGCAACTCGCTGGCACGCAGTCATGTCGTTCTTGTAGCTCTAAAAAAAAGTTCCAAACAACTCAGCGCTGTCAGTCGGTTTGAACGGGCTCTGGCGGGAGGCAGCTCGGAAATGTAATTTTTAATTAGAGCACTCTGTTTGGAACTAATGAAAGGCTCCGTGAGTCACATGACCACTCATACAGCGAAGTCAATGGTTGTAGCAAATCTGAGTATCTCGAAGGCTCTGGGTTTAACGAGGATCAGTAGTTATGCTCCCCCCTCCCCCCCTCGTGGCTTTCTGCACACTCTGATCATCTGCAGATTTGACAGCAGAGAACCGCTGCTTCATCAGGAGGCTGCAGTGCAGGTTAAATTGACTGACTTCACTGTATGAGCGGTCACGTGACTCATGAAGCCCTCAATAGTTCCAAACAATCCCTGTGCTGTCAGCTCCTACTACGGAGCAGACAGCAGCGATCAGATAACTTACGGTAAATAAATAATAAACATGCAAATGCTGCAAATAGACACATTGTCACTGAATGTATTATAATGTTAATGTTGATTTAAATTATGCACACGAGATGAAATAATAGGCAAATAGTTTTGTATACATTGGCGCTGAACGCAGTCTGAGCTGGTGTTTGGAACTGGAGTCTGCAGCAACATCTACTGTGTCTAGGTTGTAGTTACAACAATACAAAGATATTTCCAGCCGTTGGGTCGCCAGGTTTGCTGCCG
>JAPMNP010691829.1:1747-16493 GCA_029874935.1 Atherina boyeri | reverse complement strand
ACACACACACACACACACACACACACACACACACACACACACACACACACACACACACACACACACACACCATGCATGGTATCTAAAATAAATAGTCAAGTGTATAATTAGATTAGTAAAAATGAATCTATAAAAGCTAAAATAGACTTTAACTAAATAAATTGAAAATTCAGTTCAAAGCAAAGGTAAAAAGGTCTTGAGCCTCTTTTAAAACCATCTGCAGCCCAGAGGGAGGTTCTCCTGTAAGCTATTCCACGGATGCTGCCTGGAAAAGTTGAATTACCACCTCACATCGTTGTTTCGGGTGTGAATTCTCTTCATCAGATAAATACTTGTTCATCTTGATAACTGGATTAAGTTCTACATTGTTGTCATTTTTGATGAGCTGTTTGGCATTTTCAGTGGTGGTTGTAACGAAAAACAGCTTTATGCGAATATTGACTCACTGTTTGTTCCTATTTGTCAAGTTCTGTACTGGACATTTTGTATTTTACACTGTTGTGCAAAAAAAACCTGTTGGGTAATTACTTCTTAATAATATGCTATGCTTAAATTAATTTGTTTTAAGTGGACAAAGAATTGGACTGCATCCTTTAAATGAAGACTACTGGATGCTTTAAAAGAACTTCTCCACACATGGTTGTAATTACCTTTTATTCCAGAACTGATCACACAAATATTCACATTTCTGTCGTCACAAACAGGCCTGGTTCACTTTTCATCTTTTAACCCTGATATTGTCCACAGCTCCTCAGGTTCAGGTAAATCCAGTGTCTGTCTGGGGACTAGTTAGTTCACATTTAAACACCACAGTTCTTACCTTTATGTAAGACTGTACCCATGGATGAATCACAGCTTGTTGGAAAGTTTTATATCTTAAATACAAAACGTTTTTATATATTCATAAGAAGTTTGTTTAATGAGTTCTATCATCCAGATTGAGCTGCAGAACCTGAAGAAACTCATTCCAGACTCTGGATCACCGTCATTTCCTTTCTTTAACTGAGTAAATAAACTTTACTTATTTACTTTTAACTTCAGCTACTTGAAGAGAACCCTAACCACCAAACTACCCTTTAACTGCACACTGCATATACCTATAATATGATTATATACAATGACTGCATGTACAGATCAGCTGTGTAATGACGTCTTTTAACAGTTTATATCCTGGTTTGTGAAAAGAGCATCTTCAGCATGAACAAAACTTCATATATTTCGTATAAATTTTGGCAGCAGACTAATAAAAATGTGCTGTACGCAGCCGATATATTCATAAGTAAACTTATATGTAGTTGAGCTTATGTACAATTCATCATGTCAACATGTTGAGTGCAAAAATTAATGCATGACATTTTGGAACTTCTGGCAGAAAAAATAAAGCCAGGTGAACTGCAGTAAAGGCAAATCATATTTACAATATTCGACAAAATTACATTGTTAAATGAGTGCTCCAATCATAAGAACACAGTATGACAATAAAAATACAAAAAGCAACAGATATGGCTTCATGTTTTGGATTTTAAGGTAGCTTTAAGTTTATCTGATGAACCTTTTGACTTTTCAAACAAACATATAAAATATATGATGATGTTCTTTAAATCAAAGCTGACAAAAGACAAGAAATACCCGAAGTATGTAAACAGCAGGAAACCGTTCATCTGCTTCTTCATTTGACTTCTTTTTTTTTTCTTCTTTTGGTAAAAACATAAACTTTGGCAAAACTAAAATAATAATTAGCATTCCTTCTTGTTTTTTGTTTTTTTTAAGACATCCTGTTTACTGTTTTCTTGTTTTGGATTTTGTCTCTTTAGCTCAAGTATTACAGTAAAACATTTCCTACATGTAACTTGCTGCTGATACTTCATCTTACTGTTCCTCTCAAGAGAAACAAATAAATAGCTGGATTCAACATATTTTCAAAATTATAAAGCTATTTTACAATGGCTTCCTCTCAATTCTCATCTGTACAACAATCACAAAAGTCAACCAAGACAGATTCAGCACCACTTAAGGCAAAAAATAAAAAAGGAAAAAGTTATACAGGAACAAGATGATATCAGGGAGACTTTGGACAAATGAGGTGGAGTGTTTCTGGATCTCTTTGCAGGTGACTCATCGTCTATTTGGGAGGGAGCGGGTTGTCTAGGGTTGTTGGAGTTGCCAGCTCCTTGTAAAAGTTGTCAATCTGCTCCTTGTACATCTTCAGCACCACTGGCCGCTTCAGCTTCATCGTTGGACCTGTAGGGCCAAAGAAAAAAAAAGAGGCTGTAAAAACTCTAGTTCTCCTCAAACAAACGAAACTACTGTAATTAGTTTTTAATGAAGAAATCCGCTTGTGTTATTAATACAGTCTCTTAAACTTGGCTCAAAATTAATGCAAAGCTACAAAACACCTAAAGTAATTTAACACATTAAAAAAAAAGGAAAGCACACACATAAAAGATTAAAAATCAACACAAATAGATGCAGATTCACAACAAAGCACGTCGTCATTTGTAATTTTTGTGTCTCTCTTTTAGTCTGAATGTCAAAGCTGTAGCTTTTTAAAGTGTTTGCACCATTTATTCATCACATGAATTTAGAAACGGTATGTATTTTAACAGAGCCAGGTCTAACTTGGGATTAATATACATTTTACAGCTCAGCGAGCTCCGTCTCAGCTGACAGACACTGCAAACAGAAGACAGGTAACACAGCGGGCAACCTAAAAGCACCTCTCAATCTATTTATGCTATAAGGAAGCTTTTCAGTTCACCACTATTCTCTGTAAAACCCGTAAAATCCATGAAAATCCAACCGCACAAGAAGAAAATTAAACGTAATGAATGACTTGCACCTCAAACATGAACCTTGTGATGAGAACTTAAATCATTTCTTCTACAAAGTCACATGCAATTTTTTTTTAAAAAGACAAGAAAGTGTTTTATATTTCTATTTGCAGACATTCAGCTCATCCTACATTCATGTCTCACTCACCCAGCTCTCCTCCACCAACAGAGAAGTCCCGATCCAGAACGATCCACTTCTGAATGCGCTGGGCGTTGGAGTTCGCCTTCTCGTTGACAAGGTTGATTCCCTCCTGGATGGCAGTGTGGACCGCACGGTCTCGGCCGCCTGCAATCTCAGACACGCGTGTGGCGTTGCTGCCCAGCTTCCTGCAGAACTCCACAGAGTCTGGTGTCAGCTCGTCCTCGGGGTCGCCTGTGTCTAGGTTCACTTGGCACTGCGGGGAGAAAAATTGGGAAGCTTTATTATTTATTTAATCATTTCTGTATTATTATTATTTTAATGCCAAACACTAGAATTTAAAAATCACTTTGATACAAAACTACAAGGCTTGCAAACTTGGCCTTGTTGTTCCCCTAAATGCCCAGCAGATGGCAGTGTTTAACATAAGCTGTGAGAGGTCATAGCCTCCCCTTCTACTGATGTTCTTTCTGAAGTCAACCATGACATGACACGCTCTGAGATTAGATAGAATAGATGAAGACTGGAGGTTTACAATGCTAAGAGCCTGTTTTGAAATGCTTGTCACATTTGCAGTCTGTATCTGATACTTGTCACTCGGCAGCAGCCAGTAACTTCCTCTGTTATCAACATGATAAAAGTTCAGCGACACAAGTAGTCTTCCTGGTGGAGAAGACACAGCGAAAAACAACCATATCTGCTGATATCTTTCAGTTTGACTTTTACCTTAATGGTAAGCAGCATGGAGAGGAACTTCCTCTTGTCTCCGATCAGCATGGCGTTGCTAATCAGTGGCACGGCCTCTTTCACAGCATCCTCAATGGGGACGGGAGGGATGTTCTCTCCACCTGCAGTGATGATGAGCTCTGCAGACAAACAAGTGAAACATCAGGATACTGTAGATGGTTGATAATAAACAAAAAGGCTGGGTAGAGCGAACAGTTCCAATATGTACAAGTAAAAAGAAACTTGATGTTTCCGTTATATCAGCTACAATTTCGCCTGGTTAGATGTGAGGAATACCTTTAATTCTTCCTGTGATGAAGAGGAATCCGTTCTTATCGTGTTTGCCCAGGTCACCTGAATGCAGCCAACCCTCTGCATCCAGAGCTTCGTCGGTCTTGTCGGGCATGTTGAGGTAACCCATGAAGACGTGGCGACCCCAGAAGCAGATCTCACCATTTCCCTCCTCGTCTGTGTTGTGCAGCTTTGTTTTGCACCCTGGAATCTCTTTACCGCAACTGCAGGACAACAACCATTTCCAAAAAAAAAAAAAAAAAGCACATTTTTAAACTCAGCACAAAGCATGTGTTTAACAATGAAGAGAAATTCAGCAGTAGAAGAAGATTAAAGCACCTGGTAAGTTTGAAGGCCTCGGGGCGGGATATGGTGTGAGGTCCAGTGCTTTCGCTCATGCCGTACAGTTCATACAGAGAAATGTCAAGGCTGAGGAAGAACTCCAAGGTGTCTTTGGTGATGGGGGCAGCGCCTGTGTAGCACTTGTTGCAGCGGTCCAAGCCCAGGGCCTTGCGCACCTTTTTGAACACAAGCTTTTTTGCTATGTGATAGCTGAACGGTGCACGGCCAGCTGCTGCGTTTCTGAAGGGAAGACAAAATTGAAAGTGTTCATGTGAGACAACGTATTTAGCGGATGGTAAAACATTGAGTTGCAAAGTACAACTTGTTAAATTCAAATGTGTGTGCAAATCTGGAAACTCAGAAATATTGCAATAAATTCCTATTAAATTACAAAAACTGATGTGGTTTCACATGGGGTAAAAATAAAATGACTAAACCAAAAGCACCAGAACAGGAACTCTACACCCCCTGAGGAAATGATTAAACTCTGCCTAAATGTAGCTGTAATTACATAACGTGTACGTACTGGTTCATCTTGGTCAGGTTAGTCTGTAGACCGACATCTTTGGCCCACGCGGCCACTTTCCTGCGCACAGTCGAAGACTTTGCTCCAATGGATTTCATCTTCTCTTGCATCTTCTCCCAGACACGTGGGACGCCCATGAAGGCTGTGGGACGTGCTTCCTTCAAAGTGTTTACCAGTGAACCCTGACAAAACATATTAAAATGCTGCGTTTATTTATTTATTTTTTTTAAAACAGAAACTCACATGGAATTAAATTTTGAGCTTCTTCAACCACAAATGTCCTGCAGAGAGTACACTGTAAAAAAGAGACAAAGAGGCCTTTTTCCTTTTGTGTAACACGGTCGCATGTTGCCCCCTGGATATCCCTTCATCTGTTTCTGGAAGTTGTCTTTTAATCTGCTGCGCTCGACTAAATTACACACTTTGATTGTATTAATGAACATGTCAGGGTGGTTATTAAATAAAAAGACATCTAGAAGAGAGTCAACCCCTGAAAGGAAGCTCAGCATACCAAACACATTTAACACCGCAGATTAAGTGGCACGTTGTAGAGGATGCACGTGAGGCATGAGGTTTGGAGATCTGATCAATTTTCATTACTTGCTGATTTTTCACAATCTACTAGACTTGTTCCTCCTGTTTTTTTAACTCCTTACTGTAGCTTTCCATCTTTATTGGCATCACAGCCATGAATGTGCGTAGTATTTAAAAATGTTCAGATAACTTATTTATGTTTTTGTATTTTTTGGTCATGTTTCTGTTTATTTGCTATCAAAGTTTTTGATTTTTTTATCAAGTTTCATATCAAGTTGTCTTTCCAACTATGACAGCAAGTCAAAGTATATTTATCTTCGTTTTATCGTCAGTAAACAATGAAAATACACTCAGCAGAATACATCCAATAGCTAAGCCCACATTCTTTAACTATATAGACATAAAAACCCTGCTTAAGTAGAACCGTCAGCCTGTTTTATTTTATTGTTTTTTTTCTCTTTCTTTCGTTTTTTTTTTTTGTATTTGTTGGCTAATACACATTCGAAATAAAGAATAATAAAAAAAACAAAAAAAAAACGTCAGCCTGAGTGTGTGGTTTGGTTAAACACACCAACATGAAGCAGATTCCCCATCATACATTGTTCATTTATTCTTGACTTCCCAGCAGTTATCCTCAGTGAGACCTTGGTCTGACAAGAGCCTGATAAACCCCTCCATCCGTCCGCACAGGGCTGTTTTATACATATTTCTCCCCCATGTCTTTAGTTTGGGTGTTGATGTGTTTGTGTCCTCTACAGATCATAGAAATGCAGCTGCCGCGTCTCACCTTCAGGGCGTCTGGCTGAGCGAAGTAAGTCGTCCCTCCGACCCTCATGATGACCCAGATGTCGACCATCTGAGCTGCGATGTGGCTCAGCGGCAGGTAGCTGACCACCAACTCCTGAGCCTGAGTGGCGTCCGTGATATGAACATGTTTGCCGGTGGAGAGAGCAGTCCAAGTTATCTGTACAGAGAGAGATGAGAGCAGAGTATTTATGAACTGTTTGAATGTTTTTCTGTTTTCTGAGGTCATACAGTGCTGTTTCATATCTTTATAGATAAACATTACTGAGAATAAAGTAATCAGGTGCATGATTTAACGGACTCAGACAGTTGGGCGTGAGGACAAGTTAAAGAGCACTGATAAAAATATTCTTTACATCAGGAAAATATATGTAAATGTAAAGTCAATTTCAGGAAAAGTATTATAAACATTCCATATGTTCAACCTGTTAGGAGCTGAAGCACCTAAGCAATGTTTGAAAACTCCAAAAGCAGATAAAAACATGAAATAAAATCCCAAGCAGTCAAATGTCTTGTAAATTTCTTTTACAAAAACTAATTTTTTTTCTTCACTTTGTTTGCATTTGTCTCGGGCATTTAAACAAATTATCATTTCTAACAAACCTTGACAAAAACTTAAACAGGGTATGGCTCCTTTTGACATGACACAATATCACAAACCACATTTTTAACAAGGTTTTTCTTTTCTTTTTTAAAGTTCATCACGTTTATTTTATGTAAAACACAATGTTTATCCAAGGAACAAAGCAGAGAAAAAGTATCAAGTAGCATAAAATGGAAAAGTTCTACATTTACACTCAGCAGTGAAGTGAAGCACCTGAGTAACTGCACTGAGGTATTTTCAGAGTCAAAGGTTTAACAGGATTACAGCTTGTTATTTCTCTGTGTTGACTGTATAAAGTCAAACTTTAACCACTGACACAGAACAGTCATTTTAATTCTTTCACATGTTCCTGCTCATTCATGCGGAGAAATCTCCCTAACAAGCACAATAACACGGCGTACATCTGCTCCTCCTGTTACAAAACCCTTTCTGCTGTCAAGTGTCAGGCTGCAAACATGTGACAGCTCGGGATTAAAAAACACGTGGATCTCATAACTTACGTTATCGTGGCTCAGCATGACTCCTTTGGGCTGCCCTGTGGTTCCTGAGGTGTAGATGAGTGTGCAGCATTGATTGGGCTTCTGGCTGGAGATGATTTCATCAAGACTTGCGTCGGACTCGTCACGTCCGAGCTCCATGAACTCTGCCCACTTTAGCACATAAAAAAAAAAAAACACTTAGATGAGGCTTCTTGCACTTAGTGAAACTCTCTTTGCTTTTTGTAGATGAAACATGAGCTTACTGTGTAAAGATTTGGTCTCTTCTCTTTTAGTGCATCTTTATACTGGATAATGGCTTTCAAGTGAGGCAGCTTGTCTTCAATCTGGAAACAGAAAAAAGGATAAAACATGAATATTAGTACAAAACCGAAGAAAATTTGACTTGACAAATACTGTATTGATCAAAGGGTTGTTCTGTTAAATAACTAAAGAATCAGACTAATTTCAAAGAAAGTCCCAAATGTTTTCTCCTTGAATTAAAAAATCAAATCCTTTATTTTGTGTAGATGCACTCTAGCTTCTACAATGCATAATGGAAATTGGGGGGAAATATATATCAACAACAATACACATTCACATGCAGCTCTTTATAAGCAAACTAATTAAACTGTGGCAATAAAATGGAAAATCAACCCTTTTTTAAAAAATGTGAAAAATGTTTATTATTCATGACTTTTCAGCTAAAAAAGGATGAATCGCTATCGTCTCACCTGAAGGATTTTCTGCAGCTGTTTGTGGTTCTCCACAACAATGACATTGGCTTTACAGTTTTCGGCTACATACTGGCATGCCTCAGGAGAGTTGGTGGTGTAGATCCCCACGGCAAACCCACTGCAGGAGATGAAGGAGAGTCAAAGTAAGCAGATGTCATTTAGTCAGCAGCCAGGGACAGTTTTTCTGTCACTGAAATAAACACATAGTTAAATTGTGAGTTATATAAAAACAGACAGATATAAATTCACTGGTTTAATTTCCTACGTTGCTTTATGGGAGATTTGGTTGAACATGCTTACGTTCCTTAGTTTGTAACCACGGCCAATCACAATCCGCTATCGTGGATTTCCATTCTGTTTAAAAGGTTTATAATTAAAAGAAATGGAATTAAACTATTCAACAATAACCAAAGTAATTAAATTAATTAAGATCATCAGAGATGATAAGATTTACAGAGGTAAGAATTTACCTCTACACCACATTTTCTGTTATTATCTCCCAATGTTTAACAGTGAACCCTAACAACAACATCAACCACACATTACACAGGGAAGACCTAAAAATAAGCAGAAACTAAAAATACCCGACTGTTTTAACTAATCCAAAAAAAATCAGTTCAACACATTTTCTAACATTATAGTAAAGATCTGCAAGAATGCATTTAGATCTAAGAGTTTATACAAACAAATGAAGAAATCACGTAGTGCTGGGCGGTTTGACCAAAAATTGATATCACGTTTTTTTTCAAAATCAAATCGGTTTCACGGTATTTGACGGTTTTCTTTTTTTTTCTGAAGCACGACTGGGTATTATCCTCATTTTCTAATAATTTAGAGAATAATTACCACAGCAAATTAGTTTGGAATGACATATTTTCCTGTCATGAGGAGGGAATGTTGTAAAACATTAATGTCCACATTAGTATTAATAAATAGTCTGGCTTTCGCCCGACTAAGTTCAAGATTGATCTGACGGCGGAAAAGAAACCGCTGTCAGATCAGGCGGGAGAAAGCCAGACTAATTAATAAAGGGAAGGAATGAAAATGCAGCACTGTTGCAGTAAAATACAAAATAATAAATAGTAAAATACTCTTCATTGTGCAAGTTGTGTAACTTAAAAAAACATGTTCTTCTATATCTACTAAATGATATTGAAACAAATAAACATCATTCCACCGTTTGCTTTTCTTGTTGGCGCGGCAAAAACAACGTTGCAACCAACGTGTTCCAACGTAGAGTCGATAACTGATCCCTTACGACATTTTTCCAAGTAAAACTAAAAAGTTGAATTATCACATCTAGGGTGAGAATGGGGACATGGAAACTGTCTCATCAAACATCACTGTTTCATAAGAATCCCTCTGCTATAGTCGGATGCTTCTCAACTTTTTTTCTCCTTTCCTTTGGAGAGGTGTGTGTTGGTGTGTGTGTGCTTGTGTAAACGTGAGCCGAATACGGAGTTTATTGAACACGATCTGTGATGCGGTTCACTGCAACTGGTTTGACAGGTTCACATTCCTTTTGTGATGCATCAGCAGACAGAAGGTGTGGGACTCTGCTGAATCCACATCCAGCATCAGTATGTATGTATTTACTCGGAATCCTCCGCTAATTAGTAAATAATCATTTCTTAAATCTAAAACACGGAACATGACAATCCCTCAGATGTAAGCAGCTAAGCCGACCGATCAATGTGTTAAGTTCTTATTTTGCTCAAGGGTTTTGGTTTCTATGAGAAAGCTGAACTCTTGCTCTCTTTGAGCCTGTTGGTTTACACATATTTTGGTATGTTGAAGTGGTTAGCTCATACTGGTATGCAATCACAGAGATAAAAAGGCTTTGCTCTTGTGTGCTGAATACTCAGTTCATCAGCTGAAAAGACTTTAAAACTTTTGCTTTAATAGAAAAAATACCAAGACTTAAATACAAATAATCAATCAGTTAAAGTATATAATAGCAAAATTTCAGTGAATTCAGTGCTTGAAAGAGCTGTTTTCAACCTACGATGGGTTTGGTGTTTCATTTTAAAGATATTGTCAGTTTTATCTGTAACAGTAACCAATAATGTGGTTAAAAGAAAAAAGTTTCTGAGACAGAGTGAAAGTATGAAGTGGCTCAAAATGATTTACTCAAAGTTCCTCAAAATTCAAGTCGTTTTTAAGTTAATGCACTTAGTCACTTTCCAAAGTTGCAGTGTGTCAACGTTTTGTGTAATCTCGCATTCAGTCTATAAAGATGTCCACAAGCTTTAGAAGCTACGTGCCAAACTGGATGACACCAAAGGTTTGTTTCTGGCATCCTCGTATTTCAGGTCTTTGAGTGCATCACTCAGCAATGGAGCACGTACACACATGCACACTGACACGAACCTGTGATGAACACAAAAATATTTTTTTGGAGAACAAAACCCTCAGTGAGAGAACACTGAGTGCTTCATTGACAGTCAGGTATTTAGAAGAAAGAAAAAAAATGTACTCACCCTGCCAAAATTGCTCCAATGTCAGCGATAAACCACTCAGCAGAATTAAAGCCCAGGATGCCCACACCGTGGAAGCGCTGCAAACCAAGCTGCAGAAAGATAAACATACATTTTAGCCATTGATAAAAGATTGTATGGTTAAAAAATATTGATTATCTCAGGAATAGTTAATAATAACCATCCCAGCAGAACCTGATGGACAGTTTATAGTTTGGCTGGGAATATTCTACTACAATGCAGGTGTTATTCCTTTCTTTATAAAAATTTTCTTGTGGTATTTTTATATGTGATGGACAGAGTGAAGTTATGCTCTGATAATGATATTTGCATTTTTTTGTATGTTGTGAAGATCTGCATAAAGATCAAGGGTTGCATTACCATGGCAGCAGTTACTATGGAAGCACATAGACAGTCAAATGTGTTTGAGTGTGCCATTATGCATACTGACACCTTGTTTAAAATCAGGGAGCCTTCAATAACCTTTGTTGAGCCTTAGATTGTCTGAAATATAGCATTAAGTTGTGCTGAAGATAAAAGTATAACTCTTCTGGTGTAATAAAAAAAAAGAAAAATTCTTGGCGAGCTAAGACAAAGGGTGTCGAGTTCTTGTACAAGAATCTGCACAAGTGTTTGTATCAGAGTGGGGTTAGTTTGTGTGTATATGCCCATGTGAAGATACATGAGGTTATGTCTCTGTATGCTGGTGCACGAGTAGGAACGAGTCCCATTGCTGACGAACTGCCGAGTTTCACAACAACAATAAGTGGCTGTGTCCTGTACAAACAGCTGACGTCTGTCCTGAGCTGTATCTGTCTGGCTTACGTTTCCTCTCCTTTGTGCTAAGCTGCGTGTTGTCTTGACCAACTTGGCATAAAATCAAATGTACACAAGCATTTAAATCAGGGCTGTTCAATTCGGTCCTACGAGGGCCGCAGTCCTGCCTGTTTTCCATACAACTTTGTTCAAACACACCTGACTGAACTTAAAATGATCCGACAGCCTACAAAGCTCTGCACAATCACTCAGTAATTATAGACAGGTGTGTTAGAGCAGAGATGTATGGAAAACCTGCAGGACTGCGGCCCTCGTAGGACCGAACTAAATAGACCTGTTGTAAACAATAGCAACAAAATCAGCTTTATTGAACCGCAGCAATATTTCTACACTACTAAAAACTGATGTTCTGGGTTAGCAGACCAATATAGATACATAAGTCAAACTGCTGTGTTTTCCATGTGTGAATCCATTTCTATTCATATATAGAAATATACTTGCTTTCAGACTTGGACTCCTGATTATTAATCTGAGCTTGACTGATCATAGTCATGAGCCATAGCCTGGTTATTTTTATATAAAAAGGCTCAACAGCAATCTTATCAAGTCAGTTAGTAACATTTCAACCACTCCCTTATACATCAAGTATGATTTACAAAACCACAACTTATTTTCCAAACCAGTATAAATTGTTATTGATAATATATAAGACGTTGCAGTAAAAACAACCCATGTCACTAATCCTTGGGACAAGATGTCAAGAGTCAGTTAGCATGCAAGAACTTAAGATAATCATCCCCAAACACTTTGTTAAAAGTTCTGAAAAAATGTATCTCTTGCAAAAGCAAAACTTTTTTGCATTAGTTTCTTGTTTGTACAATCTACTTGTATGTTCTTGTTCCTTGTCTAAAAAGGTTTTACATTTCACACACCTTTAAATGTAACTTGAACTGTTTACATAACATCATTTAGAGTTCATATTGTTTTCATTAGTAGTTTTGTCTATACAGCGTCAGGAAATTGTGAAAAATGGTCATTAAGACGCTCTAAAAGTAAATGTATCGTATTCAGGGATCACATTTTGTTCACACTAGAGTCCAACACCCAAAGATTTTCATTTCATAGCAATATAAAACACCAAGAAGCAGCTGGCACATCGCGAACATTCTAAGGTTTTTGGAGATTGCATTGTTAAAGAGTCAGAGAATGGAATAAAAAAAGCTGAGCTGGGAAAATAAAAAAAAACTAAACAGAAACTACCTTTAAGAAGCTCTTGGCAGCGGTGCGGCAGGCCTGGTAGTACTCTTTGTAGTTGAGGTTTTTCTGCTGCTCGCCCTCTTTCCAACTCAAAGCTGTGTAGTCACCAAAGCGCTTCACTGCTGAGGTGAACATCTCGTTCACAGTCAACGGAGTCTCAGCAGCCACACCAGAGTCGCCAATCCTGAGTTTCACCTCTCCATCGCGCTGTGACGTCCACAGACGTGGGTCTGTTGCTGCTTGCACAGCCAGGGAGTCTGGACGCTGGGAATTCACTGGAAATGGATATTCAGAGAACTGATCAGAGGCTTGTAATCCATATATATAAAAAGATTCAGGAACAAATATTTTCTCTCCTGTTCTTTCCAAGAAACTAAACCCAGAACCACAATGACTGCTACAATCTCCTGTTTCTTTAATCTCAGTGTGAGCTACAGAAATGCATCCTGTATTTGTGGCATTGGAGAGCTTCATACCATAATTATCCCACACTTAGAAGCAATGATCAAGTTTTAGACACAGAGTAAAATGAGTGAAACCACTCCAATCCCATGGCAAGACAGTTGGGACAGCAAGATATTATGTCTAGATATAGTTTTCTTAAATGTGTTTTTCTTCAAAAAGCCAACATTATTCATTTATCATTACATGAACTGCACGGGCCTTTAGCTTGAGTGAAAGTTTCTCACATGACTCTCAAACCTCCTGTTTCACATTAAACTGGTATCATGTTTTAGTTGCAAGCCTTTTCTGCAATTTGTCATGCTAAATTTTTTCAAATGTGAGTAAATGAAAAGCTTGAGTATCATTATTTTTAGAAGCATAAAGTTGCAGATTTGGTTTGGACTTGGATCGCATGAAAACAGATGTTACGTTTTGTTTCAAATCCCCCAAAACAAATAACATTAAATCTAAAGATTGGTAACGTACATTTTTAAAACCGTGATCAAAGATATGAGGCAATGATTTATAACAATTGTTGGTTTAACCTACCATGATTGATCTGTTCTATCAGTAGTGATTTCGGTGCATTAACTTAAGTCACTAGTGAGACATCAGGAAAACATCACATCCTTAATGAAAATTAAAAAAAAACAACTCTAAGCCTCCATAAGCATTAACAGACCAAAATCCTGATTCAATGTTTTACATATGCAGCGATGATAATTAGCAACAATTTGGGTGCAATTTCCTCCGTTTATACCTAAAAATGAAATGTTATTATAATTTTAAAGATAAACTGCCATATTTGTGGTGTTTCCACTAATCTCAGCAACATACTTCTCATTGTTTTGAACTTATTTTTGCTCTATTCAGCAATGACGGCAAAATCTTTATAAGCAGGTTAGGTGCAAAACCCAAGCAATAAACACAAACCAGAAAATATTTGAATGATTATTGGGAGGGATTGCTTTGTCATGGGTGGGATTTTACAGTAAAAAAGACTGATGGGTTAGTGGCCCAACCACCAGCAGGATGTTTTGAATATTAAGAGATGTCATGTGGTGGATTTATGACAGAAGGCACAGCTGGTTATCAGCAGGATGGTAAATGATTTTCCAAAGAAAAAAAAAGCCAGAACTAAATATATATATAGATATTTCAATTGCATGATATTTCTCAGAGTAATTTGCTTTAAAAAGGCACTTTAAGTATTTTAGTTCTATTAAATAAATTTCGATTAATCGAAATGCAAGATGATACACTTTTCATTCTGTCAAAAAAAAAAGAAGAAAAAAGATGTATCACAGGCTCTACGTGTTCCAAGACGTTTTCCTTTCCTACTAAAACAGGAAAGAATGTCAAAGTTGAGTTCAAAAGAAAGGGGAAGTTAAGTTTTGCCAAAGAATGTGGATTCTGCTTCCTCTGGAAATAAGTTCAGTCACTAACGCTGACTTCAGCAACAAGAGCGATCACAGTAATTACAACCAACACTAGAACACGGCATGATGGTACATTTGAACATTAATTTTTGTCGTTTAAATGCAGCAACTCCATCCTCTCATGCTGCAGTTTGAGGAGGAACCAAGACAGAGCAAACATGCTGTAACTTTCCTTCAGCCCTCACCATGTTGTGTGATTGAGTTCTGTTCAGCCAGGAGCGCTGTAGTCTTGGTGCTGCTTGTGACATCATGGGCAGCAGCCTCATCTTCCTTATCCCCCGTGGACTCTTCCTCTGAAGACTCACTAAAGAACAGGAAGGGGACAACATGTCAACACACGAG
>JAPMNP010691825.1:0-14298 GCA_029874935.1 Atherina boyeri | reverse complement strand
GCACTTTCTCCAGCTGACTATCACAGATATGCTCCAGTCCTTTTGTTTGTTTACGTCGTCAATTTTTGGGCGCTTCCAGACGTCCAGATGGCCAGTCCGCCCCTGTTTTTTACCATCATATTAATATACAACCTGGAGAACACATATATACCTTTTTTGAGAAAAGCTTTTGAAAATTCTGCAGTGACCCAGAATACCTCTGGATCTGAACCTAGTAAAGTAACAACCTGAAAATCCTGCCCGGTCAAGCGTAAAGGTTTCTGCCAAGAAGAATAAAGAAAACCTCCAAAGTAACAATGAGCCAAGCTTGTAGGGTTATTTCTCAAAACCCTGAGACTACCACTGCTGCCAAAGTTTTAATTATGAGTACTATTACTAGTATTGTGTCATTGTGAACAAAATGCCTCACTTCACCTCTTCAAGTGCAGAAGAAATCTCCAAATCTAATACAAATAACAACTTGTCCATTTATCAGTGCAGCTTATACCAAGTCATATCTACCTCTCACTGCATGCCCTGTGTGTTTGTGTGTGTCAGGGTGATCAAGGGCAAGTGAAGCTGACCTTGGTGCAGGACGCCCTGGCCCAGCTCATGAAGACCCACTACCCCCTGGAAGAACTGCTGCGGAGTCCTTTACCTGAAGGAGTGGATCCCCAACAACTGGAGGTCTATCTGTCTGACCAGGACTTCCAGGTAAACTGAGGAACAGCAGCAGCTATGTAGTGGCATCTTTCAACCAGTAGGCTGCAGTGTTGACCAGAATTTTGGTCCCAGAGCCTTTCAGAGTTCAGTCAGAATATCAGTATTAACATTTTCCATATAAAAACTGGATTTCCTTCATGAATAAATCATCTCAATTCTGTTTCAGACTATTTTGGAAATGAGGAGAGATGAATACGCGTCCCTCCCTAGCTGGAAACAAATTGATCTGAAGAAAAGCAAAGGGCTATTTTGCTAGATATCCAGATCAAGTGGAGGCTGACTGATTCTCAAGTAGCTGGGTCTTCTTCCTTTGCTGAGAAAGGAAGATGATGCTGGAATATTTGTGCCATGTTGTTGCACAAAGGACTGCTCACATCGTGATAAAAAAGAAGGGGGGGGGGGTCACTTATTTATGTCAAATTAGTATGAGTGTGTGAACTTTTTATTTGACATGGATTTCTCTGTAGAAACATGGTTCAATGCAAATAAACAAAAAGACATTTTCCTATGAGACATAATTGTGTCTGTATAAGTCAGTGAAAGAAAAAGATGCACTAAAGAAATTACATTAAACAGTTCGATAAGAAAGAAACACCAAATGGTGCTTACAAAGAACATCAGTCCTAATAAACAATGTAAACAAAGACAAAAACAGAAGTCTAACTTTTAAATGATTTCTCCTTGATTGACATCTTGTGTGTGCTCAGAATTGCAGTTTTTTATATCTGACCAACCAAACAACTGAGTTTCTTCTCTACTTCATGATTGTCACCAAAAAGCACAGTGTGTATTTTACAATGTCATGTCTTCCATTGGACACATTAATTTGTCTGTCAGGCTGAAGAAATTTAATTTCTGTGCACAAAGTTTTGTGCCATGTGTACTGAAGCCAGGCCAGTGAGCAGAGTGTCTGTGGGTGTTGCCTTATTAGGGCTCCATGGGGATTCTCACTTAGCTATGCATGAATGAACTGGTAGACATGCTCCAATAACATCCCAGCAGCTCCAAAAGAACACGCCAATTCTGCCTCACCTCAATCAACACACTTCTCAAAACAACACAAAACATCAATAAACAGGCTCAGAATACTGCATTAAAACGTAATGGGTAAAATATCTATGTAACACTTGTCCCATGAAACTACACTATATGTAAAGGTATTTCCTTATTTATGGTAAAGATACAAAACAGCAGCTACAGCATTATATTTTTCTGTCTCTATAGTATTGACTTCTGGAAATTTTACAGAAGAAAAGAGAGCAGCCACACAGGGAAAAAAATGCAAACATTAGCATACTAACATTCCCACAATGTCAATGCTAATATTTAGCAGGTCAAACATTTGCTAAATGGCACTTTTATGTTTGTTTACTGTTGAAAATATGAATATTGGTGCCAATTCCATAGAAGCCCAAATTGTTGAGGCCATTTTTGAACTTCATGGAGGTGGTAGAAGAACAACATAAAGTTTATGAAAGTGTTTGAGTGGAAATACAAATGTCAGCCAGGGTTTTGTACCAATCCATCAATTAAATATGAAGATATGAGTGCTGAGCTCTATGCCAACAATACCATGTCTAAAACATGCTGCTGGGTGGCTGAAACCTTCAAGAGGAAAAGACACCATGCCTCAATTTTAAAAGAAAAAAAAATCAGATGCCAACATGTTTAAGGGTACGATCTTTAAAAGATTTTCTATTTTACCATTATCAGTATCTAAGGGATGTTTTTCCAGCATTCTGAGGTCACATCGACCTTATATATTGTAATTATGTCAGGCTAGTCCACTAAGTAGGAACACCTTCTGGTTCACTGGCTAATGGATGTTATTTTCCTCAAAATGGATTAGCAGACTAAAGCCTCCTTGTGACTGTGAAGGCTGGTTAGACTGGATTTAAGCCCACCATTGGTTGATGGCACACTTGAGGAAATGTTTCCAAATACCTTTTTAGCTCATAAAATATCTATGTAGAGCTACTTACAAAGAGCACTTCTTTATGCAAATGCAAGACATCTGTTTTACAGATATTAAAACATAGTTGTAGAGTGCATGGTAGTCTTTTGTATTTCTGGGTGTATATAGCTGTGACTTGCTGTCTTTATTATGTGAGATGTTAAAATAAGGGACACAGTCAAGTCTCAGCATCCATCAGCATAGCATGTTCACTGCTCCGAAGGGTTATTGTAAACTGAATGTGTTAGTGAAGATTGCCTTTTCAACAGAAAATTTGCCTCCAGAATTTTGATAAGGACTCAAGTGTCCTGCTGTAGCTGTCTGTTCTGCTTTAAATGGCTTGTTCTCTCTGAAAGTCAGCTCCAGGTATGCACCGTTCTGGTTCAGAAGCCAGCGCTGCCTCACGTAAAACCACCATGTGATCTTCTGCAGCGTGGAGCGACTGGTCGATCCAGTCCATGCTGCCGGACATGTGACAGGCGTTGCGGGTTACCAGCACCAGGTGGCTGACTGAAAGGAGCAGAGCAGTGGCCCTGAAAAAGGAAAAAGCCAAATTGATTTAACTTAACTGCTTGACAAAAAAAGCCATTGTTTATAAAAAGACAGCTTTTTAAGATATGCGTAGACAGATTTTGAACTGGTATATTGGGTATAACAGATGTTTGAAAAGGATTGCATCGGATTGAATTCAACACCAATTTCTTACAATCTTTCTTGAAAGCAACCATTTTTTCTTTGACACTGAAGTATGTCAGTTCCACTCTGTATCATTTGTGTATCCCCAACATCATGGATCATAATAATTCTAATCCATGGAGTTAATAGTCTTTGCAATGAGCGGTCAAAGTCAGATGTGAATACCTGGCGTCCAGGAGGATTGGATCCAGAGGAGGGTACATGGATCTGACCACATCGTCCACCCTGTGAGACGGACAGTCAGAAAGGCGATCAGTCTTTCTCAGATATGTGATGATGAGAAGCCTTGATTGGTTGCATGAATACTGGGTTACCTCGGACTGATGCGCTTGGCCACTGTGATGATGTCACTTAAGCTGGCCGGTGCTTTGACTTTTGCTCCTGAGCCCATCGTCATGGCAACCAGCTTTTCAGTCAAAGTATGGCAAATCTGTTTGTGGAAGTGGTTTCTGTAGTTATCAGTCACTCAGATCATTAAATTCTCAATATGTACAAACATTAGCAGTATAATAGTTTCCTTAATGATAAAATATGCTTTATGATACAAAGGACTTGTTGATGGTAGATGGTGGTTTAGCTCGCTGATATCTGAGAGTGACTTAAATGAGTATATCTTGATTCATATACACTCTTTTTCAACAACATGGAAACAATATTCAGAATATTTTCTTTAATAAGAAAATCAGTCTGAAACAAACATGGAGAAAATATGTATCACTGCAGTCAATTTCTCAAAAATAAATTAAAACTTGACAAAAGCAGTGTGTACTGTTACCTTTAGGATCGAGATGCAGTGAGACACCAAACCACTGTTGGAGACATATTCAAGTTTAAAATGAACAACATAACGCAACATAAGCACACGTGAATGAAAGATCTAAAAGTTATTGTAAAGCAGATCAACATACGAGGCATCCTCTATCCAGTCCTCATTCTCCAGGATGGCTTCAATGTGAGGGTTAGTGATGACCACATCATCCAGCTCCAGCTCTGATTGATCACTCTGGGTCTCCATGGCTCCGATCAGATCCACTGTGGGTCTGTACAACAGAAGAGGAGTAATGGTGGTAGAATGAAGTCCTAAAACTACACCAGATATTTGGAACCTGGGAATGATGTGAAGTTGTTTTGAAGACAAATTAAAGGCTAGCCTCACAGCATTTACAGATTACATCTCCACCACAACAAAAAACTTCATGGTTAAAACTCCCGAGACTCAAAACTAACAAAAAGTCCCTTCTTTTTGCTGGACAGCTTAGGTGACTTAAAATCATATTCTATAAATGTCTGAACACTCCTTGCTGGGACCCTGTATTAAGGCTGTATTTGTACTAAAAACACTATTTTTCAAAGGTTTGTAACAACAACACATTCATTAAGAGACCACCAGTTAGCCTTGTACTACTATTAAAATGGATGCAGCCTTTGACCCCAGCATTTGTAGAGAGTTAGCTGGTTGGTTCTTGATTAGGTAAATTGTTAGGAAAACTAAGTTTATTTGATACATCAGATGGGTCATCCTGCGGCCATCCTCTAATTGTAAGGCTTGGAAACTGTCAGACTCTTCATAGATAAAGGGGAAAAAGTAGTTTTTGGTGGATTCAGTTCACCGCTGTGATAAAGCATCTACATGCCCATAATCAGTTTGTCTAACCAAAATTATGCCAAATTCAGATTTTTTACATAACAATACCTCTAATAATTGCAATAACTTTGTTGTTCATGAGTTAATTTGAGAGTTAATGCATTAATTATACAGATTAATCTCTTTGTAATAATATATTAATTTTGAAAGCCCTAATTAAAACTTAAAGACCTATAAGGAGTGTTTTACACATTTATAATGTCGTGAAATTAATTAACACATGATAACTATGATAATTGTAAAATCACGATTATTTCTTTGACAATAGTCACACCAAGATCTGTTATCGTGACATCCCTGGTAATATCAGGACTACATTAAACATGTAAATGGTCTGCTCTCAGGTATTTATTAGGTTCTGAGTTTTTGGAAAACTGTAAAAAGTCAAATTGTTTGGAGCACCCCTGTTGAATGTGAATCATACATCGGTGGTCTCTCGCTTTAAAGGAACAGTGTGCAAGAATTACTGACAACTCGTGGTAAAGATGGGCATAGCAACCATACCAAGCAGAGTTGAGAATGGGCTGTGGCCATCAGTGGCAAAAACTCTTCCAGATATAAACATGTTTTCCCTTGTGAGTGGATCCAGTGGCCTCAGATGCAGCAACACTGTGCTACAGGTAACTACTTTAAGATGTTCTGTCCTTTTTCTATGTGCCTTTTAAGGCATTATTTATCCCAAAGCCAGTGCTACAGTTTTAAAGCTCAGGAAACAGTTGTCTGTCCACTAAGACACACTGTAGTAAAAATGGTGACAAAAAATATGGTAGCTGCCATGTGGACCCACAGCAAGTAGATAAATGAGTCATTCTATTATAATGTTTTTTTTATTATTGTGAAGTGATTAGATTCCAAGAGAAATAGTTTTTAATATTAATTTTTGTCATTGACCTTTGATTTTGTTACACACTGCACCTTTAAACTTTGTGGACCGGCTGTTTCTGCAGCCAGTGGTAATTTCATTATGATTAAATAATGTGGGTTAAGTGTTGTGGTTTGAACGGAAGCCTTTCTGTGTGGAGTTTGTATGTTCTCCTCGGTTTGCATGGATTCTCTCCGGGTACAACGGCTTCCTCTCACAGTCCAAAGACATGCATGCTGGGTTAATTGGTCATTCTAAATTCTCCCTAGGAGTGATTGTGAGTGGTTGTTTGTAAAAATTCGCTAAAACTAGGTGCCAAAAATTATATAAAGGTGGTTGTAATTGCTTTATCCTGTAGGTATCTGATGCTACTTTCTTGATTATGTAATGATTCTGATAGATTATGGGGTGGCTTTAGCTCAAATCAAGGCTTCCCCAGACTACGTGCCAAAGTGTCCTTGGGCAAGACACTGAACCCCACTCTGCCCCCTGATGTGCCTATGGGGTGTGACTGTGTGTGTGTAATTGCGAGAATGTTACATGTAGTGTAAAGCACTTTGGATAAAAGGGCTATACAAGTACAGTCCATTTACCATTTACCATAGATCCCTGATATTAGCTGATGTTAGCTGACTTCAGATGAGTGGTTAGGCACACCCACACTAACACCCACAGCCAGCTCAATTAACGAATCATACATGTTATTGGATTGTGGCAGGAAGGTCTGTGCAAACAAAGAACAAACTCCACTCAGAAGCAAAACAGCAAGTTTGAACCCAGACGTTTCTCACTGTGAAGCAAAAGTAAAAACTTTTAAATTACGATGCTGCCATGACATGCCACAGATGTCCCTTTTAAACCCACCAAATTACAACAGAGGTTTTGTGATTCTTGTGTAAGCCTGTCACAGAAATGAAACAGATTTTGAGGCTTTGCAATGATTCACTGACTTGGAGTCGAAGTGGTGCAGCAGGTCGTGAGGGTGGCAGTAGCGGTGTCTGCACACCACCACCAGGGCAATAAAGGAGGCCAGGAAAATGGTGGCCAACACCCCAATAGCCACGATCACCACTGTCTCCATGGTGACTCTGTCTCCCGCAAGCGGCTGATGGCAGCAACTCCTCAGGAGGAAAAAGAGTCCAATCAGGGGTCGGCTGATTGTCCGAGCTCAAATTACAGATGGCCGCTCATCTGTTGAGGAGAGAGTAATTGCTAGTTTCAGTCTGATTGGCTGCAACTAGAGAAAAGTGACATTATCACCAGACTTTGAAGATATTTCTGTCAGACACGTAATCTTTGTGGAGGCAAGATCAAACTGATTAGTCTGCCTCTAAATATGGCACACCCATAACACACACGAGAAGAGCCCAAATAGCTCTTTCTCTTTGTTTTGCAAGATTTATAATGGGAACAGTTTACTGTACAGATGTTTATTGTTTCATTGAATAAGAAAAAACAATATTAGAATAATTCTTTCAACCACAACACTAAAACACATTCTGACCTCTTCTTAACATCGGTTTTTATTTTGCGCTCAAGTGTTTTTAAATGATATACACTTTAAATTAAGTGACATTTAGCTTCTCTCTCAAGAAGTTGAGAATACCTGCCCTCTGATCAGCAGTCTAGTCACTCATTAACGCCTCCTGCCACTCCTGGTTACTCTGTATGTGTCTGTGTGTGTATGGAAACTGACCTAAGCTGTCACTGCGTACAACTCTCTACGAAGAGCATTATTAATCTGTAATTAGGCATGACACTTAAAAAGCAGCAATACTGTTTAAGAAGCTGTTACTAATGCAATTTTGCCACAGGGTGGGTACATTTCCCACATTATAACATGGTAAACCTGCATTCTTGTCTGGATAATTACGTGAGATTCTGCAATGGAATGCTGTAATTCTTTAATCTGATTAATTTGTGTTACACTTGCCGTATCATACTGAGCTTTCTCCTGCCTGAGAGCTTTTCTGATTCCTTTTCTGTGAAGCTTGCTACTGGGATAGAGAGAGAAAATAAAACAATTATCAGAGCGACATTAGCATTTAGAAATAACTGATATACTGATAAAGGGGGAAAAAATCCTCTAATTTCCTCTTCTTTGTTTTACTTGAGTGCATTTGAAAAGAAGTGTATAGAAAAGAAGCAACAGCATTAATATACAATAGTTTATATCCTAAAATGATGGCATGTTTTTCCTTAATTATAATTGAGAATAAACACAGGACTTTTTCCAGATAATGAGTTTTGGTACAGCATCACTGAAATATGTTTTCTTCATTGATACGTATAACAGCCATCAGTAACTTCTCTGTAGTAAGATAACGCCCTATAAAAGATAAGAAAATCCCACTATAAACACTAGAATAATAAGTTTTGTTGGTTTTTGATAGTTTCTATTAGTTGTATGTGCTCAGTGCCCCCAAACTTTATTCATCACGGTTTGAAAAATATCAATAAAATCAATCCACAGTCATAGATCCTCAACGTGTCACCGTATACTGTTAAAAAGCTAATTTGAACTAATAATTTACTATTTAATAACACAGAAGTTAATTACAATTGAATATAGGCTTAAATAAATAAATAGGTTTAAACTGTGAGTCTGTTTCAAAATGACATGAATTATGGCTCAACTGTATTTTACAGCATTTTTTGGATTATTATTTCCTTTTGTGACCAAGAGAACAATGAAAACACACGCGCATAAAAGCCCACGCGCACACTTCTTCAAGTATGTAAACTTATCTAACTGAGTTTACTCCGTCAAAACAAACAAAACTACTTCTTAACGTCACCTTTATTCTTAAATCAAGTGAACAAACTTTTTTCAGAGACTCACCTAAACATTTTGTCCTTTTGGTCTACTCCAGCAAAAGAACGGTTTTCTCTCAGCTACCGGGAGCGCGGAGATGGCACCGACATCTCCAAACAGTAAGCTCCAAACCTGAGGCGTGAACGCGCACTGAAGCAACCCATTCACAGCTACGTGTAGGGCTGACCTGAAGCTGTTGGTATGTAGTGGCTGACAAAAAAGAAAAAAAAAATGTAGTGGCTGACCCATAGACCGCTGACCAGACCCCCCCTCCTCCCTTAACTTCTGAGCTTGCGCGGGAGTCTCGTGCACGCACTGATACTGCCACGCGCCAGGCGCGCTCTCGGATCGCTCACTGTCTTCAGTAGCTTAGCTCGTGCGGGTATGGGCCACACATTGGTACAGCCAACGCTAGATGGCGTACTGTAACTGTTGTATGTCGGTGTCCTCATGATGTGCCGGAGACGTAGGGAGTCAAACTCCTCCGCTTCTGAGGTGAGTTGAACTCAGTACACAGTATGGAGCTAAAGTAATTATTTTTAATGCCAGTTTATTATCCTACTTCCCAACATTTTAATGGCATTTAACCTTGTTACATTCACGATTCATATAATTGCACAGCACAGCCAACTTATAGCTGTTATGCTATAATCTATTTCACTATTATTGTGAAGTGGACTTGCTATAATGTAGACATTTTTACATGTTTTCATTCTAATTCCCTTTTTGGTGTATATGTTTCTAAATCGACTTACTCATTTAAATGTATTTTTTAATAACCAAATTATACTTTTATTTGTACTTTCAAAGCATTTAAGCATATTCTCTTGTTGCAGTGGTTCTGTGTTGTTCCTGCGGGAGAGGAACAGGTGAAACTAATAATGCTGATTAACACTGGCTCCATTCTATTTAGCTTTGCAGGCAAACGAACACGCTGCAGCATGTTTTTGCTAATATGATATTATTATGGCCCATGCGGTATCTTTATTTATTTATCTATTTTTACTTGCGCTGTCCAGCACCTTAGTTAATCAATTATAGAAGAACGGTTGGGAATCAGATGGGATTATAGAACTTTTTCATGAAAACGGATATTTTTAAAACAATAACACACCCACAGAAAGTAAAGGGGTGTAGAATAAAAGTGTTTATTTTGGAGAAAAATAAATATTTTGTCCAAAAAGGATATTTTTATATTTTTTTATGGGTCCTAAAAACATTAACATTTTCCTTTGGTTGTCCCACCCCCCTCGACAGGAAGTGTCTCTCAGCAAAAACAGCATCAGGTCGTTGATGTCACAAGAAGTGGAGCACATGGGATGACAGATCGTTTCCTAATCCTCATTTACCATCAACTTTTTGAGATCTAAACATGTTTTATATGGTGTTTGTTGCAGTGTGTAATGGCGTCATATGTAGAGGGCCCGGGCGGGGTTTGAACCCTAGACTCCCGGGTGAAAGTCATGCGCGCTGACCAGTCGACCAAAGGGATATCTTTGAGGACAAGTAGCCAGGGCACATCATCAGTCGGAGGCATAGTGACAGGACCGTGAACTGTCACACACACATGAAAGAACCTGATTCATTACCATGTAAGACTCGTCGCTTGACATCACAGCAGACTATATAATCACGGCTTCTCCCCACGGACATTCGGCAAACCTGGCAACCGGTGCAGCTGACGGTAGGAGCAATAGCGGCTGAGTTTGAAAACGCCACCTACTGACCAGGAGGAACAAAAGTTCTATAGATCACCTTTAACGTGGATCTATGAGAACTGCTGTGAACTTTCTAAGTTTTTCTTATTTTTTTCCCCTCCGTCTTGCCATGTCCAGCATAGGACAGCAGAATGCAAGCAGATTGGTGATCTGGCTGCTGTTTTGTGCCAAAGAAATTTGCTTTGCCAAGAGGAGTTTTATAGTTATAAGGCTCCTCTTGATATGTGAATATCATGCTTTATTTTAAATAGGTCTGTTGCTGAATTCACATATTAATGCTGGACCTGACCAGGGGGGTGGGGGCCAAAGTAAGAAGAGAGTAAACGGAAGAGAAAAGGTGGAGAGAAGAAAAAGGAGACAAGGATACACCAGATAGACGGCAACATCTTTAGTTGTTCGATCTAAACAAGAAAACCAGCGTCTACACCATAAGGAGACAGAAAACCAACTGCAACATTGTCAAGAAGAACAAAGCCGACAATAACGGGAACACCTATAAATAGTCAGATAAGCTGGAATAAAAAAAAAAATCATGAATCACTAAACAAAAAATCTGGAACACGAAGAAAGAAAAACATAACCATAGTTATTGGGGATCAATACCACAGGGCAACACAGAGACTATGGGGGCCAAACATTGGCCATGAATCGTGATCAGTGGTCATGCAAATGCGACCGGGCCCCCTGTGGTGTCTTAGCTCAATGTAAAAATGATCAAAATGATTTTAAAACTATTAATTTTTTACTACTTCAATGTTATGTAACTTTTGGAACTTACTGTGATTATTAAGCCGTTAACTCTTACAGTTTGCTCAATTGTCTTTAATACATCAAATGTTCAACTTCTCCGTATGAACTAGCTGAAAAATCAGTCCCACCTGTTCTGGACCTTTTTAGGTGAACGTTAAATTTGATACTTGATATATTTTAGGCCAATACTCCAGAAAAACAGAAGACATTATAAATATCCATATTTAACATGGATATATATTCTAATCAAATATATCTCTAGAAGTAGGATGGTTTTAATTATGAGAATATTCTTTATCTCTCTACAATGTGAAAGATTTAATCCTATTTAAAGTATTTTACAGATGTTAAAATGGGTTGTTTATGCAAAGAAATGTTTCAGATGTGTTGGGTTAATAAAATGGAGTTTTATCATGTTTGTTTGTTGTCAGTCTGATGATAATGTATTCCTTCACCTTTTTATAGAGCTTTCAGTCCAAACATGCAGTAGCTGCTGAGAGCCGTTTCCCATCATAAACATCCAGAAGAGCAGACAGAATTCAACATGAGGAGGTACTTTCATTATTTTTTTTCCTCCTCTCTGAAACTATGTGAATTCTTATCTTTAAATCCTGTCCATGTGGAAAAGTTGCAACATCTTGTTGTTTACTATTGTTGTCAAAGTTGATTCATTTCTGCTATGCTGGAGCTTGGTGCCATCTCTCATCCATTAATGTCCTGCATCCACTGTTTCACTGCAACTGAATCGAACATAAAAGCGGCGTACCTCACCTCAGAAGCCTGCAAAAGCTAGTTCATGTTGAAGCAATACTGTCAATCACTGCGATGCATCATTAGGCGTGTCTGTGCTGTATTCTGGTTGAGGTGCACACTTTGAAGTTTCTTCCAGCAAGAGAATGGATCACTGATTGACAAGAGCCAACTGGCCAGGCTCTCAGCTAAAGTAAATTTGTTTTGAGCTGAAAATATGGATTCTCCAAGTTCATCTGAAATACTTTTTTTTAGCTCAAAGTCATTATCATCATAGAAAGCAATGGCTGTATTTACAGCTCATAAAAGATGAACATTCATCCTTAATCTACCTTGCCAAAGAGAAGTTTTTCCAGCTTGAATCTTTTGTTAAATGGAGCACTAAAGCATCTGCACCTTCTATAATTCTCTGTTTGCCTACGCAGCAATTATTTTTCCATCTTACAAAAGATGGTACTTGTAAGTTAACATTTATTTGCAAATGAGGGAAAAGCGATTTAGTCTTCTGGCAAGAAAACCCAGATGATTTTCTGAATGTACACCTTTTGATTTTTTGATGTTTCCCAATCACGTAGATACTTTAGGTTGGAAAAAGCATCTGTTTCTCTGCCATTAGCAGCTTTTTCTTACTGTCCATAATTGTAGTACGGACTGTAAAAACAATTTATATCCACTTTCCTTTGCTAAACCTTTAACAAACAGGTGTATAAGGCGGTAATTCCTGCAGACAAGTTTCCCTTGCATTTGTATTTTTCCAGGTGGATTCATGGCTGATATAAAAGTTTATGC
Source organism: Atherina boyeri (assembly GCA_029874935.1). Classification (NCBI taxonomy): domain Eukaryota; kingdom Metazoa; phylum Chordata; class Actinopteri; order Atheriniformes; family Atherinidae; genus Atherina; species Atherina boyeri. The sequence goes on along the minus strand of JAPMNP010691825.1, from coordinate 1,617 downwards.
ATATCTCTTTCTTTAGATCTTTTTCAGAATTGAAATTTAAGGTTCATCATTGGTTCTTAACAAGTTTGATTGTTGTTAAAGAAGGATGTTAATTTCTATTCTTTGTTGTTGTGAATGTCATCTGTAACTCTGCGGTCAGCGTGTAGATGTTGGAAAGTGGTCTGTCTTCCATAAAAAGATGGCTGAGAATAGCCTTTGAGAAGCTGCAGATATAGAGCACCATTCTAGTGATTCATTTCTTGCCACCCATAGTCTGTAACAGTAGGAAACATTTTTCACCGTCACTGCTTGACAATGGTCTTTGTGTGTATAGGCTGGTGTTGACAGCTGCAAGCTATACAAATGTTTCCCCCAGCCTCTCTGTCAGGTGTGGTTGTTTAAATGGAAAATCAATTAACTCTTGCCATGTTCCTTTATATTTTATTCTAATTAGATTCAGTGCCCTCATAAACAGCTATATATCTAATCCGCTTTCATCCTTCTGATGTAATCACGTTTCTCTTTTTAATCTTGACTACGTTATCTCCCTTCTTTTCTCACAAGTTAAAGCTTCACTTAATTAAAGCTGATAGTGGAGAATTAAATTGTTTTCTATGTAGATAAAAAGTTGTAAACTCATCCCAAATATATGAAAATATTACTGCGTAGTCTGCAGGAAGGCATGTTTTTAAAGCCCATATCCCCTTTTGTATTCTTCATGCTCATCTTACAGTATGTTTTGTGGGGCTGGTAATGTTGCCCAGATTAAAAAGGAGATGTTTTCTTTTCTCTGTTTTACTTACGCTCAAAAGCTGGAGGCAAAGCATGACAACGCTGTATCAGAAATGCAGAAACACCAAATACCATAGACACACTTAGGAGGCTTTCAAAAGCTTGAGCTAAATAAAAACAAACACGAATACATAATTAACCTTTTTTTATTTGGTGTATAATTGGGTTTTGAGCTGCCATCAGTGGTGCAGGGCCTGTCCTACAAAGAACAAATGGCTTAGTGAGGCAACATCTGGTAGAACTTCAAATGTCAAGGAGATTGTACTTGGGTGTTTCACTGAGCCAGAGCAAGGTGGGTTTCAGGATGAGAGATTGGCACATGCAACAGCACTACTTCCCAACAAATAAAAAAAGAAAAAGAATACTGGATGTATAGTCAGTATCCGACAATAGTCAAAGACTGATTGTGTTGTTTAAACTTTTAATGAGAAGCGTCTTCGTGAGAGATCTCAACAGATTGAAATGATCATCTTGCTTAAAATGGGGACTGATTACTCTCAGGCTTGTCCTTGCTGACTTTTAGACTTTTAAATTTGTCAGTCATTACTGAACTAGAAAATTAAGAGAATTGATGATTTTTAATTTAGAAAAATTAAAAAAATATATTATGACACAGCATTACTTGTGTGGAGCATATTATTAAGCAGCTGCTTTTATCTGTTCTCTTAAACAATTACTACCTTACTGGGGCGTTTATATTCCCAGTAAAGAAATGAGCCAATGACTTAGTGATAACTTCATCCTGATGTACACTACTCATGTCTGCTTTTAATTGTCGACAACAGTAACCGACCTCATCCTTGGTTTCTTCTCACTTATTTAAAATACTCACTACAGAACCATAAC